>WUAT03189391.1:0-11768 GCA_010015005.3 Ulmus americana | reverse complement strand
AGGACGATAATATTTATATATTTTTTCAAGTATAATAATAAATTATGAATATATATTTAAAAGATAAATATAGTTATGGATGAATTTTTTTGTTGAGCATAATTTATTTCAATATTAACAGTCATATAATTTTTTTTGCCTAGGGCATATGATTATACTTACGTGATATTGCATATTTTATTTGAACATTGTTCGTAGATCTTTCTTTTAATGAAATTTTGTTTATTAAAAAAAATATATTGATAAAAACAATAACCTAAAAATAGATGTATTTAAAAATTAATAATAACAAAAAGATTAGAAAAAAATATATATAAAATAAAATTGATGAAATGACCTTATTAAAAAAAAAACTTTATGAAGAAAAAAAATTATGATAAAAGAACATTTATGAAAAAAATAAAAAAAAATAATATGAATAATATTTGAAAATTAATAATAATAAAAGATTAAAAAAATAAAAAATTAATAAAATAATCTTTATCAAAAGAAAAAAAGACTTTTATGAAAAATAAATTTAAAATAAAAGTGCCTTTACGAACGAAGAAAAAAAAAAAAAAAACCTTTATATTGCAATCTAGTCTTTAGATGTGTGTAAAACGTTACTTTCTTAACTTTTGTCTTGTTTCGGTATAATTAGTTTAGAAAGATGAAAATAACCACAAGCGTGAAAGAAGAAAACTCTTCTAAAAATTAATTGATGGTTCTGGCGTCGTCCTTTCTAGTTGCTATAATTTGAAGATGAGATATAAATGCTAACCGTATAGATGTATAGCCTGTTGATTGTGATATGTTTTAATAACTTTTGAAAAAGTACAATAAATTATTATTTCAGTTCAAACGTTCTAATTTATAATTTTTAATATGACTAATTGTTGAAATGTCTCCATCGGTTTTGAATCTTAAACTTATTTAAATATTTTCGTCGTTAAATTCCTTGCAATTATTTTTTTTTTGGTAAACAATTCCTTGGAATTATTGTTCATTATTCTTTGCAACATAAAAGTGCCTTAAACTTCTACATTTTTCTAATAACAAGCTACTTAATACGATACATGAACTTTGAAACTTGAAAGATGACCGATATACATAATCATGCGATAATTATTGCTGCTGATCTTATTAAAATTGAGAATCGTTGAATGGACAAATCAACCTAGGAAAAACTTAAACAAAAAGTTATCTAAAGAATGGACCAGAAATCATATCAGCTGTTGGCAACAATAATTTTAATATAAAACTAACATTTATTAATAAATGAAAATTAATGAAATATTCCACACTTTTTTTAACAATGTTAAAATCCAGGTATCTTGCTCCAAAAGACTCTCAAAAATGTCAAATTCAAATATCTTATCAATATGCAAGAATGCACAAACATTCTAAAATAAAAAGTATACAAAATGTGTTAAAACATGAAAGAAACTTTTAGTAAAAATTCACCTGGTATATAAAGTTGTAAGAGTAGTTTCTGTCAACAAAAAATTATTTAGAGCATGTATTTGAAGGTATTTTTACCTTTAAAAATGTAGTCCAAATCACCAATAGCAAATATGGATAGGGATGACAATTTTCTCCGTGAGGCTGGGGACCCGTTCCTAATGGTCTAGGGATAGGGGTATAAGTGAGTGTTTGAGGATAGTATTTATAAAAATTTCCGGACCGGGGATGGTCCGAGGATGATATTTATAAAAATCTCCGACCCCGATTATATATATATTTAATAAAATTATAGTCCAACTCAAATAAATACACAACCTAATAAAATCATAATTTGATTGTCATCTTAATAAATTGTGATATCATAAATAACACTTAAGAAATATTAAGGCATACATGCATGGTTTAACCCTAAATCAATCTTAAATGCTAACTAATATACAACGATTTATATGCATTTTTTTTTATCTCTCATCACAACCCCTAACTAGCTTATTACTTGTCCCTAACAATTCAAGCGAAAACTAAGGGATATCTACACCTAAACTAAGAAACAAAAACAAACTAAACTAAACTAATCATAAACCACTTCCGTAAATTATTATGGTTGCATTTAATATATGCAACAAGCCTTTAAACCCCTAGGCGGCCCTAGTAGGACGAGTTGTAGTCTTGTGAGGACTTCTAGAGATGATACTCACAAACATCATCTAAAACATAACCTAGACTTTATACAAAAACAAAATACGAAAAATAAAACACTAGTTTGTGGGTTAATTCATGAAGTGTCTCAAAAATTACTCAAAGTACATAACACATAGAATGATTAAATATCAATCAAGCTAAAAAACAATCAATGAATCATTTTCCGTTTCTGATTTCAACCCTCTAGCCATCTAAGCACACAATCCTTTAAATAATTAACTTCACTTCCCGGATAATTTTATGCAAAATTTCAAGTAAACAAAAATTGATCTCTAAATATAATAAGTGTAATCAAACTCCAAGGCCTAATTTTCAAATTACTCTCCACTAATATAGATTTAACAGACTACCTCGGATTAAATGATCTTTATTAAGCTCGTAACGTTAGGCTAAGGTAAATGTTATGAACAAAAGATATGATTAAACAAAAATTAAGAGAACTTTTATTTAAACACAACTTTTAATCACTAAATAACCTTACTTCAACACCCAACCCATTCTCAACCATTCTTTTGAAAATTTTCTTTCACTTGATCAATACTTTTTTTTTTCTTTATCATGCAATCACTTTTACTCACTTTTTTCAAAGCACATAATTTATTTATTTCTTCTTTTTAGCATATATCCATTCACCTTCTTTTTATATCTTTATTCACTTTCCACAACCCTCAACCTATCTTCTTTAATGTATTTGAGTTGTGGTAATAATAATTTTTTATATTTTCACCCTTACTCCTCTTAAGTGTTTTCAACATATGTGTATCGATAAAATATTTTTCGGCTCATAAAAGTAAGTAAATAGGCTAACAAAAAAAAATTAGGCTAATTATTTTCAATATAACTTAAATGGGTAACTAGCGATAAATATAACAAATGTAGGCTTGAAAAGCTCAAAAGGTCCAAAAATGGTCTAAATCATCTCTTAAGTAATTTGCAATCTAGGATTTCGCCTCAAGTAACTATCATAAAGGTTCTAGAGTTTGTCGGGATCTCAAAACATTCACAATCTATTCACACATAAAACGTCTATAAGCATGCAAAACAAAAATCATCCAAATCATACTAAAAAAATTCTAAAAAGTCTCAATCTAAACAAAATCAATATCAAAAATCATTCTCAAACCTAAACAACATTTAACTTCTTCTAAAAGCCATATAAATTTAGCAAACAAATTCTTATCATGGACATATGATTAACCTAAAAACAAAAACAAAACTAACCTAATTGACAACTAAACCTAAGTTGAAAATAAAATTTTCTAAAATTTATAAAACTAAACTAAACAAGGAAAAACAAATGAAACAATAGAATACATTCCCCTACTCCCAACCTAAATTCTACATTGTCCCTAATGTATGATTAGAATGAAAAAATACGTGAAAGATAATTAAAAAATACATTCCTAAAATTCTGAAGGAGTAGTGTCCATTGTTTCAACTATATCTAGAGCTAAAAATGACTTGATTCTTGCAGCTTTGGAAAGCTAACTCAAGGACCTACAATCTCTCTGTTTACCACTTTTCTCGATTCGGACTTCATCACTGCAAAAAATGACAAACAAACCAGATCTGAAAACAAATCTGGCTAGAAACTCCTTCAAACTTCAAAAATTGTTAGAAAATAAAAACAAAAGCCTAAAATAACGAAAATTGAACCTAAAATAGATAAACCAAAAATAAAAATAAATGATGATGATGGTGTCCAAAACCAAATGAAAATAAACAAAATAAAACAAAACAATGAAAAATAACACTTTGGTTGTCTCCCAAGAAGCGCTTTATTTATGAGTCCTTAGCTTGACTTACAGAAATATTTCCTCATCCTAGATCCATCTTCCACATTGAGAAACCAAGATGACCTCTTCCATGTCTCAAGTATTGAGTATTCAACCTCAAACGTCCTTGCTCCACATTGTATACCTATAAACCTCGAGAAAATTAGTACTCCTTAATCACTGGTTTTTGTCATTAATGTGAAAAATTAATCGGCAGTATTTATTGAGAAATTGTTATGTTTGAAAATTTACAAACCAAGCAGTATTTGTTACACATTACCGTATTTATGTTAATGTAAACAAGATAATAAATTGAGTAAAAGCCCTGATAAATGGCCTAGTTCAAAATAGAATCCGTCGGAGTCAAATCTCGATGAATGGGAGTATACGAACGTTGTCAATATAAAATGGGACAACAAAGAAATTTTCCAAGTTTAGAAAATAGCTAAAAGACCCGAAGTAAAACAAAGTCTCAACGAAATGAACAAAAGAGCATTATGCGAGTAGATCAGTTAACGAGAAATATTATCAAAAAGCACGAAAGGAAAATAATTACAAATTATCATTAAATACTATGGTAAAGTTTTATCACCATCATTTTTGGAGGAATACTATTACTAATCATAAAAATAGTATCTTTGGAATTCTACTCCTATTAAGCTTACGATACTTACTATTTCTAATAGTAATTTTCTTTATAATTACGATAATTATTAATATTACTACTATTAGTAATAAATTATTATCATTACCTATTTTTCTTCATGATTACTATTAAAATCCATAAAAGAAGTATTTTCATGTCTACTTTAATACTTCAAATTTCCCACTATTAGTAATAGATGATATTAATAATATCAATAGTGATAATTCTATGATAAATTCCAACTACAAAAGTTTGTACACAAAGTTTTGGTATTAGTATTATCAATTATAATTATAAATACTACTATTATCATTTATAAATACTACTATTATCATTTGATACATACTATTTTTTTTTTTTTTTACATTTAAAAATGCTATGATTATTATTATTGTTAGTAATAAATAGTATTATTATTATTATTGTTTAAAAAAAAACTATATAAGGGAGAGGAGGAAGAGGCCTCACGGCCCAATTAAGTGAACAAAAACAAAACAATAGCCCATTTGGTTTAAGAGAACCAATTAGATTCAAAAAAACAAAAACAAAAACAAAAAAAGTGTGTGTGTATATATAGATATATGCACATCTAAGGAACTGTAACGGATCAAAAAACAAATTTCCTTGCTGTTGGTTTTCAGAGAACCAAACAATACAAACAATCTATTACCAATCTGTATTAAAAGCTTATATGCATTAAAACAGGAGACAAGCAAAATAACCATTAGGCAAAGAACCCAAAACAATGTGAAAACTGGAAAGTTAAAACAACCCCGTTTCCTTATCAACACGCCAAATCTCTTAGTGAAGATTTGGAAATTCTCGGGAATCCAAAGAGTGAAATAAGCCTGGGATTACATAGAGATCTATGGCTCAACAACTCCGAAAAGAAAATAGAGAGAAACATAGTGAAAGAGAGAGGAAGAAAGTGGCGAAACGGAGAGCATCAGAGGAGAACCAAAATCGATTTTCAACGAGCATTCTTGGTAAGCCTCTCCAACCTCCCTTCTCATTTTTCTTTGGTAGTTTTCTGTTACAGAATGTTGAGGAGATAGAGAGAGAGAGAGAGAGAGAGTGGAAGAACGAAAGATGGAGGAGCTTAATGCTCCATCCATGACAGTTTTGGTTTAGAGACTACCCACAGGTAGAGACACAAACTATCGAGGCTGGAGCTTCGTGCCAAGGTTAAAGATGGTGTCAGAGCGAAGGAAGGTGGCTACGGTGGAGAGAGAACCGCTGACCAGCCAGTAGCAGGACTGCTCGTCGTGGCTCACGCGTGCAAGCCGGCGATGCAATCGGACAACGGGCCAGAGGCGGCTGGAAACAACGGTGCGGCGGCGAGGTGAGCCTGACGACGCCAACGTGGAAGGCTGCAGCGATGGTTGGTTGCGGGTGGCTTCGTGACCTTCAGTTTGAAAACAAGGAAGATGAACAGTAGTATGTTAATGTATATATATATTTAGTTGATTAAAAAAAAATTAAATAGGAATCTAAAAGGGCCAAGCGCTCGATTTAGTTGTTAAAAATAATAATATTCATATAATAAATAGTTAGTTGACTCAGTTAGTTTAAAAATAATAATAATATTAATAATTAAATAAATAGGTAATTAGATAAATAAAAGAAATAAGAATAAGTATGTAAAATAATAATAAATGGGGGTAAAATATTGGTAAATTTTGGTTAAGAAATTTATAAATAACCCTAAATTTTAATGATTTACTAAATTAACCTATATGTGAATTTTAGGTAAAGGAGATTAGAATATTGATTAAAACGTTAACTTAATATCTTATATTTAAAAATGTAAAATAAAAGCAAATGATTAATTATGGGTGTAAAATTTAGTAGTCAATTGATAAATAGTCACTAATTAGTGATAGAGTGCTTAAGTGCAAATAATTAGTAAAGTAATTAATCTACTAATCAAATATAATTAATTAGTAAATTCCTTAAGTGTTAGGGCTAAATTGAAAAGAATTTGTATTCTAAGGGTAGAAATGTAATAAATAGAAATTAGAAGAGAATTAGTGAAATAGACGTAGTATACTCAACAAAGTAGTAAAATTTGATTATGTAACTTTAATATAGTAAGAGTAATAACCTAGTCTAATAAGAGAAATTTACTTTTTTATAAAGTAATTAATTAAGTAACTAATTTGTAAAAATAATAAAGTGGTAAATTAAGTGTAAAGATAGTTAGAAAATTTTAAGTCTAATTAGAATAGATTAAAGTCTAATTTTATTTAATTAGTCAAGAGAAAACAAAGTTAATTAGAGAAGAATTAAATTTAAAGATAAGTAATTAGTAAATCACTTATATAATTAACTTAGTAATTAAAGCCTTTAATTTAATTACTCAATCTAATGAGGCTAGTTAATTATTAAATTAAATAGAATCAATTTGTTAACTAGAGTTTAATAATTAGGTTATGTAATAACCTAAAATAAGCATGTAGTCAAACCCAATTTAAATAGTATATAGTTAAATTTATAAAACCTTAAGATATTAATTACACAATCCCAAGGTCGAGAACTAAAACCTCGACCATCGAATTTTAAAGCCGGACTAGGGTATCCGAAGCCCAAGTTTGAGAACGCAAGGCTTGAGATAACGACGATGTAAGGGATCCGTAAGCCAAAGACGAATGAAGAACGATCTAAGTCTCTTAAGTCGATACGAAGGGGTAGAATAACGGGGTTAGATTTACGATTAATTTAGTAAAAACCCTTAATGCGATATTTTCTAACACGAGAGTACACTCAAACATGAACCGTAGCTTTTCGGTAAAGGCGAGATAAATTGGATAATTGCACTACAAACCAGTAAGTACAACCTCACTGCAACATGAAGTAAAAATGTTTTAAAAATGTGTGCAGTGTACCTACTGTGTTATGAGAAGTATTGTGACTGAGATTGCCTGCTCATGTGATGATCTGCTGTGAAATCTGTATATGACTGGATTGATTATGTGATAATCTGCTACTTGAAATATATTGAGATATGTAGATGCTCGATGGTTATATATAGATAAGTGCAATTATATATGAGATATATGCATTGAGATGTGTTTCATATTATTAACTTTGTATCCAAGACATACATGCATGAAATCAATATGTATACATGAAACACATATTTTGAAAAGTTTTCCCCAAAAGAGTTTTATCGGAAGATTTTGCTTTTAAGCATAAGCTAAGCACGTTGATGCCAAAGACAAGTTTCGAGATTGGGGAATTTTAAATGAAGTAAAAAGTATTTTTGATTTTAAAGGTGTCGTACCCAGCCTCTAAATGAAAGAGGTAATCTCCGCTAGTTAAGGGGATAAAGTTAACGTTAAAGTTTCAAAAGTCGTGTGGAAGTTTTCGGACGGGTCGCTCCCCCTGACTCCTCACGAATGTGCGCATAGGGTACAGACACAAGGGCTCAAAAATATATTTTGAAAGATATTTTTAAAATAGAAAAGTGTTTTACGGAAATTAACATTTTCAAAGTTAAATGAATTTTACAAGTTGAGAGTCAACATCCTGCATATATTTGCTAATGTGTGATTATTATAATTATTTGAGATTGTTTTAACTGTTATAATGTATTTTGTAAATTGTTGATGTGAGTTTATAAGCAGTGTTGAATAATATGCTACGTAGACAGCACACATTTTGTGAGATAGAATGTTGTACTTGCTGTGCCTCGGCTCACAGATTACATTTATGTTGTAGGTATCAAAGGTGAATCACTGGGCGTGATTCACGGTGGATTATCAGAACTTGCTGGGCATGAGATGTTTGGAGAGTCGGTATGGGTAAAGACCGCTACACTAATATATTTTCCGCATATGTAATAAGAAAGCTCATGTTTTAATTTTACTGTTGGTATACAATTTATAAGTTTGGTTCTAACCAGCAACTTATGAGTTATACTAGTATTTTTAATATGTACGATTTTAAGAAAAGTTTTAAGTGGCGAACGACTTTTATCAGGATATAAGGAAGCACTTCATATTTCCTTCATCAAAATGTTTTCAGACCAATAATTTTAAAATGTCAATAGAATAAGTTTTCTCTTAACTATACCGAATTTCTAATACGCTTACAATGTTTTAATAAAAAGAGAAAAAAAAAATTACTCTGATTTTTATTGTATTTTAAATAGAAAAAGTCCTAGTAAAAGTCAAGTCGTTACACAAGTATGACATTAATTTACACAAACGCACTAATCATGTCATTGTCGTGAAATTTTTCTCAAGTGTGCCATTTTATCAGAAAAGAAAAATATATTAAATTTACGAAGTTTGATGATACGGCGGACATTAAAATATTTCTTCTAAATCTAACAGTGCTACAGATAATAGCCCCAATGGCCCGCGCCAAACCCAAAATTGAATATCATCACGTTGTTGGTGCATTTCGAGTACTGACGACACACTTGGTAAAAATAACCCAAATCGGTGGCATGGGCATTTAGTTAAGTACAATAATAAATTAAAACAACCATGAAAAGAAATGAATTATTATTAGAATAAACTTCTTTAGGAGTACCAAAACAAAACCTTAAAAAGGTAACACTTGTTGCCGGAGAAAGAAAAGGCCGGACAACCTTCCCTCGGGAAGCAGTGCCAACTTCACCGGACTTTGAGCTCCTTCAGCGGCAGTCAATTGGCCAGTATTACAAGTTATATCAGTCACGCAATAGCCAGGGCAGACACAATTAACACATAAATTAGGGTAATTTTTGGCCAAAAGCCTTGTGTAGGCATTGATGGCTGTTTTTGAAACTTTATAGGCCGAGAGTTGTGTTGGCCATCCTTTTGGTTCTAACTTACCCTCTTTGAAATCTTTTAGAAACTCATTCACAACCTCATCCAACCTCTCTTCTGTTAGGTTTTCCACATCATTTAACACTTGTTTAGCCCACTCACCTGGTATAAACTGAATCAAACAAGAAAAAATATATATATTATATATTTGAGCCAATCTTTGGCTTGTTACTGGAAAACTAAAAATATACACCATCTACATATAACTAAGATTGACTACAAGATGAATTAGTGATAAGAAAAGATTTGATCAAGAAGAGTTTTGCCAATTACTAGCACATGGGTTTGTATTCATCAACTAACTTTTATTTAATCACATTTTGTAATTTTTGCAAACTATGACAAAAGGCATGTAAAACATAAATTATTTGTACAATATTTTAATGGGAAAATAGTATGAGGATCCTCTTGATATCAAAATTTGCAGTTTTATTAGCTGCATATTTAATAGATCTTAGCTGAACTTTTATTGAACATGATGATGAGGAAATGACAAAAAATACTCTTACAAATTTCATAAAATTTTAAATTAAACTGTAAGAAAGTGAGGGAAACTCAAGTCAATATATTTTTTTTCAACTTGAGAAAATGTGTAAATGATGCAATTTTTTATTGGTGGTCTTAAGGAGAGAATTTGATATTTTCTTTATTTTCCAAGGTTCTATGATCAGAAAAAAATTGACTCAGTAATTCATTATGAAATAATTAAAACCAAATTAATTCGATATATATTATGACAAAATGCAATATTCGTTTTGTGTAAAAATCGAAATCAATCGGCTATGTAATTTTACCCTATTTAAATCCACATAATACTTAAATTTTGCATGTATACCTGCAACAAACCTATCCCAGAGGAAACATTAACAATCCTTGGCGAATCAGATAATTGGAGGAGGGGAAGAAGTGCTTCAACCATTCTTTTGGTTCCATGATAGTTTACTTTGATGCATTCTTCTGCTAATTCATAGGTTGGTATCGCTATTTCATCCCAATTGCCTTGCTCTGGCTGCAATATAGTTTAACATTTACAAAACCTCCACGTTTAAAAATAATGATAAAAAAGAGACTTCATCTATGTACTTTTGCCCTTATCTATAGCAAAAAGTCTAGCGAGGAATGAAATAAATTTAAGAGTTATATATATCTTTTGCTGTATTTGTTGCTAGGATAGAAGAATGAGAGAATTGGGAGAATTTTTTATTTTTATAAACGTTTACTTTACAAATTAGAAGAAATTACATCCTTTACCCCCTTTTTCCTAATCCTTTACATTTGCACATCCATTTTAAAGTCATTACATTTGTATTTTACTTTTTGTGTAAAATAGATTTTTATTCCTCTATGTTCAGGGTCATTTATCTCAATTTATTTATAATTTATAATTTTATGAAAGGAAAAAATAGATAAAAAAAATTGCACATTTTTAATAAATTTAAAACAGGGGTATAAGTGTTTTAGTGCCTCATTTTAGGGGATTCCTGTAGTTCCCCGTACAAATTCAGGTAAATTTTAAGAGTTGTTTAAGTGAATAAGTCAAAACACAAAAAAAATAAATAAATAAAGATAATTATGGAAGGATAGTTTAGTAAATGACGCATAAAGGGCAACTTCGCATAGGACCCTCCCTTTTTGGGGTTGGGCCTTCGGAGAGAGAGCTTTAGAGGGCAGGGCCTGGCCATTACGACTAACCATCATAATTATGATAATTTCCTTAAGCTGGAATTTAATTTAATTGTTTTAATAAAACAAAATAATTTATACTTCCCTTGTTACCCTAATAACTGGTTGATGACGTGGCAGAAGATGTCGGCGGCTGCATTGATGACAATGACAGCTCTGCCCTTTTTCCTAAGTCGTCCTTTTCCATTCTTGGGCTTTTTGCAGCTCTGCCCCTTCTCATATTTTATTTCTATTTTCCAACCTATATTTTTGTTTTTTTGACAGATAAAGGCATGAGGAAATGATTAACTCAATTATATAGGTACAGAAGGTAGCATAACTAGGAGTAGTTAGAGAATGCCACTAATAGAATGTGGCAGTTTCTATTTTTCATTTTATTCTGTTTGTTTTTTTATTTTTTCATTTTTTTCTTTAAATATTATTGTTATTCAATCATTAATAATAATGATAATAATAAATCACTCCAACAATTTAAAATAGAATCATTGCTCGTTAGAGAATTTTTGTCACGACTCGATTCATACATGGCTCACCTAAGTCCATAGGAGAAAACAAATAACAACAAATCTTAAGGAATTTCTAAATTTATCTGATTGGTTCAGCATATCGCGCACCATACAGAATAGAGTATATAAACAGAGATTGATGTTTGGTTCAGAGTATATCAAATAAATAATTTTTTTTAATTTTTAATTTTTTTTC
>WUAT03189061.1:1624-11774 GCA_010015005.3 Ulmus americana | reverse complement strand
ATTAACTTTTGAAATTTTAATAATTATTATTAGTACATGACAATATACATTTTTAAACTATTCTACATAAAATTTTCCAATAATTATCGCCAATTAATCTATTAATTAATGATAACAAAACAAAGATTAAATCTTCTAATTTTCTCGGGGTTTACACCTGACTCTACATTATGTAGAGTCATTACTGGTCTCATTAAATGAGTGTAACTGCTGAGACACTTCACATTACCTCATCAAGAGCCAACATTAACTCCCTCGTCACCTATAAATACTAAGGTTGATATCCTCAATGGGGATCCCGAATCTAATATTTGGCATTCCCATTTTCCTCTAAGAGCTCTCTGATTTCTCCTTCTTCATAATTGATACCAACAAATTCCCGATATTCTCCCTCATATATCTCCTCGCCAGAGCACACCGATGCCGTAGCGCCAAGTTCCGGCTTGCCTACTTTCCTCGCCGCGCCTTAATCTCCCGATCATGGTAATGCTTTCTCTAAATTTCCTCATATTCTTGGTTCTTATTTTCTCCTCCATAAGCTAACTTGATAGTCGGAGATCCTTTGGCTAGCACCTCCCGGTGTCAAGGACTTCACGATCATATCTGATTTCTCTGTCTAATTGGTCCAATAGGTAGCTAGTGGCCTCAAACACACAAGATTCAATTGTAGAATTCTACTGTCTACAGTACTAGGTGGTAAATACTTATCTATCTCTTATGTAACTAGGGACGAATCCACATAGCCTCCGGCCCCTTCCCCTTTTACTTTTTACAATTTTACCTATAAATTTAGTTTATTTTTTTAGTTTATCCTCCTAAAATTAAAAAATTATATATGTACGTTCTGAAATTTCAAAAAAAGTTCTTCGTTTTGTTTAATTTTTTCTGTGTTTGCTGCCCCTAAATTTTAGTTCTGGCTCCATTTATGCATGCAATGGCCTCTTTGGCACTGTATTTCCCACATGAGTCATTCATTTCCTAGAAACTTTTGGACCTCCACCACCTCATCATCATCATCATCATCATCATCATCATCATCATCATCGATAGGGAGGTGGAAAAAAGAAGAAGATGGACAACAAGGAACAGGAAAAGAAAAAGAAGAAAAAAAATAAAGAAAAAGTATATATTAATTTTATTTTTTAAATTTGAATTAAAATAAAAAATGTGTATTAATTTTTTACTTATTTTAAAACTTTATAGCCATTTTGATATGTATCTTATTTTTATTCGTCCACATGTGCTATGTTAGTCGATGTTAATAGAGAATACTAACTTTACTAACGGTTTAATTGGTAGGGTACTAATTTTGTTTTTAGGTAAGGTACTAAAATGCAAAAATGAGAATAGGTAGGGTATCAATTGTGCTAAAAATCCAAAGTCTTGATAGAGAAAATAAATATAATAAAGATTATTTATAGAGTGAAAAAGAAGAAAGATACACAAAATAAAAGCGATAAATTTTGAGGAAAATATAAGTATAGAATTCCTCGAGAAAAATAAAACTTGAAGTCTTTAAATTTTTATTTAAAGAGAAATTTATATTTATATTATAACACAAATGATTAAAAATTTCTGACACTCTTATGCTTAAAAAAATGTCCGATAAAAAAAAAAAAAAAAGTCTTATTATTCTAATGGGATCTCCTCTTTATCTAATAAATACTCGATGTTGTCTAATTATAATAAATTCATCATCATACTGTTGATTGTGACTAGTGTGACGGATTTTAATTTTGCACGCTGAACGCACTTTAAACAAGACCACAAATTCTAAAATATTATAGAAACTAAATTCTATCCTTGAGAAATTAAAGAAAATGTAAAAGATTTACAAATTGAAATGAAATAAACTCCTAAATGTTTCTAAGAAACTCTACAATTGCCTTATTAATTTCATTTAAAATATTCAAAATACCTTTATGTGAGAGATAGTGAAACTGTTGTAACAAAAATTCTCTCCATTTTTAATAAAAGGGCAACATAGCAATGATGTTTTTTATTTTAGGTGTTGTTTAAATGATTTAAATTTTAAATTTTGAATACGAGATTTACATAAAAGGTTTTTTGAATTTTTCTTTCTTTTTTGAAAGTAGAAACTTCATTCAAGGAAAAATCTTTACAAAGATCGGGCATATCTTCCGTTAATGCCTATATGACATAAAACCTCTGATCATAACGTTGCCAATAAAAGACAAACTATAATCTAGACAAACATATCCAAATATCGTTCTAAGAGCATATGCAAGATCTCAGCCAAATTAGTTCAAATTTGAAGAAACTCTTCTCTGATTTATTTCACAACATATAAAATAGAAAAGAAAAAATAAAATAAACAAAACTGAAAAAGTTAAAGAAAGTGTAAGAGGAAACATAAAACTGAGTGGTTGTCGGCACGTGAGTCATACTCTATTTATATATTGGGTAATTCACGTAATATCTGTGCTATGCTGTATATAAACGTGCCGACCTAAACGTGCCTACCAGCCCTTATTCACACCACTAGTTGGAGCAGTTGGCTTGGAGCGACATGGATTACATAAAAATAAAAAAAGGATTACAGAAGCTCACGTGCTTCTGATTTTTGTCGGTGACATCTTTTGTCTTCACAATTCATTTGATTGTGGGACCGTGTATTAATAATCTATTGATCATATATAAGGTAAGGCTAGTTTCATACGTCGCAATACTTCCATTATTGGAAGAAAAAAAAAACAAAAACAAAAAAAGCCTACCATTATTGCACATGCATCATAGCACATTTTTTAGATTGAATGATATGTGGCAATCCTTACCAAAAAAAGAAAAAAAGGTTTTAATATTGTGGAATCGGATGCCCTTGCGAGGTGGCCTTTTAGCACCCATTATAATCTTATTTTTCAAAAATATCTTATTTTATTTTATTTTTCAAAATTTTCAAAATTTTGTTATTTTTTTTATTGTAACTAAAATTTTATTCTATCATATTAGATGGACTCCACTACCTTTACATTATCTTATCCTACTTTATTATCTTACACACCTAAATCCTATAAACTTTTACATCTTACACACCTATATCTTATCACATTTTATATTATATTATTAATATTTTCATTACCTTTTATATAAAATATTATTTTTTCATATTATTTTATTATTAAATTTTAATATTTTTATCATCTTTTATATAAATTATTTTTTAATTTTGTAAACCCCACTTACTTTTACCAAAAATTTTATAATCTTATTCAAAAAATTATTCTACTCAAATTACTAAAATTCTAATTAAATTACGTCAAAAACAGGTCTAATATCTCCACTTATAATAACAATAACAATATATCACCACTATGATTATGAATATTTTGCTAAACATTAATACTATCACTAGGTCAATATCAATCGTCAACAGGGATTAATAAATTAAAAACAGACTCTGAAGATAAACGTGCCATAGTTCTTAGTTGTTTGATAAAGCTGCGGGCTTAAAGGGATTTTTAATTGGAAAAGACGATTACTTGGACTGGGTCAACTTCTCATAGTTAAACTGAAACTTATTCGTTTCAGACCAAAAGACAGAGACATTAATCACAAAAAGAGAGCTTTTAAGTGAAAAATCTCTATGATTTTGTTTTTTCAGATGAAAACGCGTTGGCTCTGACAGAAGTTTCTTTTTTTTTTTTTTTTTTGGTCACATGAATTACGTGAGGGTAGGTAGGTAACTAACAAAAAGTTTTTTTTTTTTTTTTCATTTTATTGTTTATTGTTTAATTTTATTTTTAAATTTTACCATTGGCTGACAGGAGAAATTAATTATTGGTTGACTTGATGTTTAATGTAGGCCCAACCAAATTAATTATTATTTGTCATTTTCTGACTTGTGGGAATTTATTTTCCCTTATTTTGTAAAATATTCAAATGACGTGAAAAAGGAAAAGGAAAATAATCAATCAAATTTTGTAATTTTTTTTATATTTAAAACTTTTATCCATTTTCCATTAATTTGGATTGGATAAGAATAAGTGGATATTTATTTACAATTTTTTTGAAATCTAAAAGATTACTTTGGTATATTCCAAATTTTAAATTTAGTATGATAATTGTAATCAAATAAAGTAAATAGATACGAGAAGAGAGCAAAATCAATGAAAATAATTCCAAATCCTTATCTATCCTATTTCCCATAAAAAAATAAAAATAAAACAGAGAAGAAAGTTCCTAACTTTGTTATTTTGTTCGGTGAAAAACACAACAATAAAATCGAAATTGTGTAAACGCCAAAAAACAAAACCCATGTTAACAACTACAAATTAAGATACAAATCAAACTAATTTAACTACAGGATAAAATTTGTTGATAAAATACAATTTTGAAAATAACAACTATAGAAACAAAAAAAAAAAAAAAGTCATGAGATTAACCAAAATAAACTAATCTTTGTTTCTTATTTTTTATTTTTTTTTTATAGGGAAGCAAACTTGTCCTATTTTTGTAATTGCAAGTTGTACGTGTTTCTTAATAGGTGTAAATTTCTAGGATAGGCAATGTCTCACGGCAAAGTTGGCCTAAAAATAAAGTATCATATCAAACTATGCTTCTTGTGGTAGTAGGGGCTAATTTGTTGCGTCATCTACTTCTACTTCTGCTTCTGCCATCCAAACTCTTCAAGCTCTGATAATGGCGTTTGAATCTTCGACATGCCTCTAATAGAAGCTTTGAATAAGGATATTAATGGGTTCTTTCTTTTGCTTTCTCCTGAAGAGTCGTTTGTGAGAATTTCAAAGTTCCAAGTTTCCTGAGGCTTTCTTCTCTGTAACTCGATGTAATAGTTCTTTGGTTTTTTTTTGTTTGTTCTCTGTAATTTTACTTGTAAATTGACTAAATTCCTCTATGGGTTTTTTAAATTTTGGATCTTTTTCTATTCCAATGAGTGTTTTTGTTCAAAAAATTTTGATTTTTCTTTTTGGGTACTCAATTTTTCTCTGTTTCTGCCCATATATTCAAAATTGATTTTTCTTTCTGTTTCTAGAATTTTTATCCTTTTTTATATGCTATACTATATAAGCAATTTGACAATTTTTTTCTCCTCTTCTTTCTCTGTCTTTGTTTCTATATTTTCCTCTAATTCTTTGGCTGTTGACTCTGCATTTTGGTCAGTTCTTGTGAGGATTTATAATGGATGGAAGCGAAATTGTTGAAGAAGATGGCAAGTTTTTGCTGCCAACGTCTTCAAGTTTGTCAGCTGTTGGGATTGCCATCAATGGTAACAAGAATGATAAATATATGGTTAGGTGGGCTCTTGACAAGTTTGTTCCTGAGGGAGTTGTTGTTGTCAAGTTGATACATGTTCGTCCTAGGATTGTTACTGTTCCCACAGCAAGTAAGTTTTCCTTCTTTAAATTTCTTGTGTTCTTGCATTATTTTCTAGAAATTTAAGGATTTTTTTGGGATAAATTTTAGTTTTGAAGGAAAAAGATGCTAAAACCAGTGGAAGAACAAAAGTAGAGAGCAAAAAAATGAGTAATTTGTGCCTTTTTGGACTCTAAACTGTTGTGATTATAGTGGGAAATTTGCTTCCTCTTTCGCAAGTTCGAGAGGACGTGGTATCTGCTTACAGAAAGGAAGTGGAGTGGCGGACGAATGAAATGCTTCTTCCCTACCAGGAAATGTGTGCTCAGCGAAAGGTAAACATTTCGAATTGTTCAAATTCTAGCTGAAGTAGTTTCAGGATTCTAGAATCTGATTTGTTTAACCATGAGAACAGGTAGAAGTAGAAGTTGTAGTGATCGAATCAGATGATGTGCCAAAAGCAATAGCTGCAGAGGTTGCTAAGTTATCTATTCGCAAACTTGTTATTGGTGCTCCGTCTCGAGGCATTTTTTCAAGGTATTTTCCTCCTTGCGGATCTTCCTGTGTAGATATATTCCAACTTGTTTTGAATTGTGATTTGGATTCATTTGATGGAGAGTTTATGGAGAACTAATCATTGTTCAACAAATGTATTTCTAGAGGTTCCATTACATGATCACTTTGTTCTTTTCGCTATTCGACTCTACATTAATCTTGTTTGGTAATTTGAATATTGTATTCACATGCTACAAATAGGATTACTGTTTGAATTGCCATTTCATCTATAGTAATCCTGCACCTCTCTACCGTATCACTGTTTGAATCATGATTTAAATACAAATCCTATTCAAATCACTAAAAATCACGAACAGAACGGACCCATATCATGCTTGTTAACAATATCATGCTTGTAGGAAAGCTAAGGGTTTGTCCTCAAAAATCTCGGCGTGTGCTCCAAGTTCGTGTACAGTCTATGCTGTTTCTAAAGGAAATTTGTCATCTATACGTCCATCTGATTCCGAGACAGTTGGAAGCTGTAAAGATGACAATAGTGATACATGTTCTATTACAAGTGATTCAAGCCGTGCTTCTAGCTCGCAGCCAGGTAATGAGCATGAAAAATGTTATCGCAGAATAAAGTAAGCAATCAATTGGTGAAGAAAGAATTAATAACTCCTCTGTTTCTGGAAATTCTCAGAGTTTGGCTCGGCTGCTTCAACTGCTTCTGGCTCTCACTACCGTTCTCCTTCCCTGGCAACGCAACGATTCCAAGCTCTTTCAACTATTAACCAGACTGTTCTTAAAACAAGAAAAGATTCGTTCGATTCATACCATTCTAGACACCAATCTTTGGATTTTGAGGAAAGGAAAGATGATAGACTGAGTCATGCCTCCAGTAGTGGAAGCTTGATAGCAGATAACCGCTCATGGGTTTCTGATCAAACTCCAACCTCTGATACATTCATGGATTGTGCTTCATCTGAGAGCCAGGTAACCTTTGATTAATTTTCTTTTCTGCTTAAGACTTTGCATAGCTATCACTAACAATAATGACATGAACTTGTAAACCTTTTTGCTCTTAATGAAACTCTAAAGAATATATTGATAGAAAAACATGTATGTATATAGTATATAGACTTAATTTTGTTTGATACATGGATTAAGTACATCAGTATGATGATATTCGTTCATATTGGCAGATAAATGTTAATTTTGAGCTGGAAAAGCTAAGGATCGAACTAAGACATTTCAAGGGAATGTATGCATTGGCTCAAAGTGAGACAAATGATGCTTCTCGAAAGGTATGTATTGATCTGTTGTTGAGGCAGGAAATGCAACATTACAAGCACTGGCAAGCATATGCTTAATATTCACGCTTGTCCTGGACTAATTAGAAAGACTGACATAATTTATTTCTCTTGATCAGCTAAATGATCTAAATAAACGCCGATCAGACGAAGAAATAAGGCTCGTTGAAATAAACGCTAAGGAGGAAGAAGCCATAGATTTAGCAAGAAAAGAGAGGGAAAAACATGAAGCTGCTAAAAGGGAAGCTGAGAGGGTGAGACAATGTGCTGAAAGAGAAGCTGCTATGAGGAAGGGGGCTGAGATGAAAGCTATGCATGATGCTAAAGAGAAAGAGAAGCTTGAGAATGCTCTTGTGGGTCCTATGCAGCAATACCAAAAATTCACATGGGAAGAGATTGAATCAGCCACCTCGTCTTTCTCTGAAGATCTCAAGATCGGAATGGGCGGGTATGGAACAGTCTATAAGTGCAGCTTTCATCATACAACTGCTGCAGTGAAAGTTCTTCACTCTAAAGAAAGCCCACAAACTAAGCAATTCCAGCAGGAGGTACATGAATGGACCAAGCAAAGTAGTTAATTTACTATGTAACAGAAATATATTATGAAATGTGTTATATATTTATGTTTTTTTTTTTACTTGCAGCTTGAGATCTTGAGCAACATTCATCATCCCCATTTGGTTCTCCTTCTAGGCGCGTGTCCTGATCATGGTTGCCTGGTTTACGAGTACATGGAGAATGGTAGCTTGGAGGATAGGTTGACGCAGAAAAATGGTACACCTCCTATCCCTTGGTTTGAGAGGTTCAGAATTGCTTGGGAAGTAGCCTCAGCTCTTGTCTTCCTCCATAACTCGAAGCCAAAACCAATCATCCATCGTGACCTGAAACCAGCAAACATATTGCTGGATCAGAATTTCGTGAGCAAGATTGGTGATGTTGGGCTTGCCACAATTCTTCAGTCAGACATTGCTTCAATCTCAACTGTGTACATGGACACGGGGCCTGTTGGGACTCTCTGCTACATTGATCCCGAGTATCAAAGGACTGGCTTAATCTCTCCGAAATCTGATGTTTATGCTTTTGGAATGGTGATTTTGCAGTTGCTGACTGCAAAACCAGCCATAGCAATCACCCATGTGGTGGAAACAGCTATTGAAGCTGGTAATCTAATGGATATTCTGGATCAAAAGGCAGGACATTGGCCGATAGAAGAAACCAAAGAATTGGCTGCACTGGGACTAAGTTGTGCTGAGCTTCGACGTAAAGATAGACCAGATTTTCAAGACCAAGTACTTCCTGCCCTGCAGAGATTGAAAGAGATAGCTGATAAGGCCAGAGACTCAGCTCCAAAAGTTAAAATGCCGCCTCCTCCTAACCACTTCATTTGTCCAATTCTTAAGGTATTTTCACATAATTATCTGAATCAACATTGTTATTTCATTTTTCTTGGTGCAATTCCTATAGAAAATTGAAAAATAACACCCTTTTCTTTGGGTTTGGCTACAGGATGTGATGAAAGATCCTTGTGTCGCGGCAGATGGATACACTTATGATCGTCAAGCCATAGAGATATGGCTTGAAGAGAATGATAAATCGCCCATGACTAATTTACCACTGCAAAATAAGAATCTTTTACCAAATTACACTCTTCTTTCTGCCATTATTGAGTGGAAATCCAAATGACCATGACACAGGCTTCCATTGATTTTTAATTTTAGGATAGGTAGTAGTTTAGATGCCATTCTTTTATTTAGGCTAATGTATTGGAATTTAGGCTGTCTTTTAAATTAAAGTTGGAGCATATATAATTGTATATTCTTTTCAGCTTCATGTATTTTCATGTCCTTGCTGTTCCAGTTTAACCACACTGGTTTCTAATGCAAGGTTTGGCTTCTTTAGTAATTTTTTTGCAGTGTACCTTGAAGATTCAATCTTGAGATTCACTTGTCTATGATTTTTCTACTTATTATCTCAGACATTCTAAGATTTTCAAATGCTTTTTTATTATTTATTTTTTGCTTTGAAGGGAGAAATGAACTTTTATTAAGCATGAATATGATCTTGGTTATCTTCCATTACAAACTCTTGGAGCTCCGAAGTAGCCTCATCTAACAGAGTATTGGATCTTGAGACACGAAACTGAGCTTTGCAAGCTCGTGAGCTAGCGTATAACATGCACGTCAAATGTATAAAAATTGTGAAATACTAGCAACTGCATTGCTTATTATGTCAGGGATGTAGAGGTCGGAATCAACTAGTGATGTCGCCTTGGCTAGACTTGGGGTCAATTTGTGGTTGATGTGCTTATAAAGCGATCTGTAATTGTTGAGCTTATAAGATAATCACTGTTGAGCGAAAAATGGTTAAAAGTCTGTTAAATTGTACAATTTAATTGTTATAAGTCTTAAAAACTACATTTTAGTGTTTAGTAAATGGTACAATTTAATTGTTATATGTGTGCAAAATGAACAAAAACAGAGAAGAGTATATTACTTATATATATATATATAAATTAATATTATTGATTTGTAATATTTTTTTTTATTAAAACTTAACTTTATTAGATTACATTCATTCTATTTTCAAGTATATTAAATTTTTCCTAAAAAATCTATTAATTCAATTAAAATTTAAAATAATTAAATTTAAATTTGTATTTTCAATGCTAAAAAATAGTCCATTAATTCGTAATATCAATATCTTAACATAATTTATTTTATCCTTTAAAAATTATAATTTATTTTTGCTCATCTTTATCCATTTAAAAAAAACTATGGCCATCTAAGATATGAGAAGTATTTTTAAATTTGAATCTAAAATTTAAATTTTCAATATTTATCGAATAAATTAAAATAAAATGGGCTTGTTATTATTTTTTTTTTTTTAAATCTTATCCTTATTTTTGTTGTTTGAAAATAGTTTATTATTCTCCAACAAAACACGATTAAATGTTTTTAAAATATATATATATTGCATCTTAACAAGAGTATATCAAAAAATTATCTCGAAAA
>WUAT03188950.1:0-11775 GCA_010015005.3 Ulmus americana | reverse complement strand
GTCTGCTAGGGACTTTGTTTCTTTGTTCTTCTTTACTTCTTCTGCTTTGTTCTTGGTTTCACAAGGGTTAACTTGTGTAATTAGGGTTTTTCTCTAGTGGGTTTTGTTGGAATTGATCCGGGTTTTTGAAATTTAGGAAATTTTCAATTGTGGTATTGGAGTTATAGATTTTTGTTCATGGGTGTGTCTGAAAATTGGTGGTGGCGGTGGGATGGAAGCTTGGGGTAGAACACTCTGTTCTGCTTTTGTAACTTGTTATGTTCTATAACGATGTCATAAAAATAAGATTCTTTGCTTTATAATTTGGTTCGACTAAAAAAAGAAAGAAAGAAAGAAAGATATCTAATCCATTTGAAAATTCCTGTTTTGTGCAATATTGATGGATCATCTTTATCAACAAGCATATTGATGGATCATCTAATAAACTTTTGAGAATCATATGAGAACTTAATTCATCGAAAGTATATAACATCGATTTGTTGTTAAAATCGTGTTCGGCTCTTTTATGCAGGTGGAGTATGAAGTTAGAGAATCTTGCAAGGCCACTGGATTGACAAGTCATGGGTGTGTTGACACCAAAAGAACAAAGCTGAGGTTGCCAACGGGTGGATATGTTGTCTACGGTGTTGCTCACCAGCATACCGGGGGGATTGGTTCTGCATTATACGGAGAGGTGATTCTTTTTTGCTACTATACTTTCCCTTCAAATCGAGTACAACATTGTAATCCTATGAAATTTTTTCATGGATTGTAATTTCTTAACTGTTACTAACCAACCATATGTTATTTTAGGATGGACGTGTTATTTGTTCGTCCTTTCCAATTTATGGAAAAGGAGAAGAAGCCGGAAACGAAGCTGGCTACATTGTAGGAATGTCGACTTGTTATCCCGAACCGGGCTCTGTGAAGATACTCGATGGAGAAACTCTAGTTTTTGAATCGAATTACAGCAACACAAAAACGCACACTGGAATAATGGGGCTGTTCTACATTTTGGTTGCAGACAACTTGCCAAATCCGAAGCTTTCTTTGTTCTCTCAACATTGAGTAAGACATTTTCTTCCATCCCGGACCTGACTCTCGTTATCTTTTGTGAATCCAAATGTTCATCGCTTTTTCTTTTTCTTTCATCTTGCAGATATGGAAGTAGCAGAGGATAGAGAACTGGCGTTGTTATTGGAGCATGGAAAAAAGAAAGAGGCGTATGTAATAGGCTAGAAAAAGTAGTGTAAAATAGTTTTTCAAACCCAAATTAGGCTATATTTAACTTTAATGTTAAATGTGCCTAGCGCATTATTATTATTATGTTTATGTTACTCAGATCAAGCATCAGGAGTATTTAGGGAGCATCTTAACTATTACGTTAGTACCCACCTGAAATAAATAAAAAAAGATTGATCACTAATTGTCCTTCAATTGGGCTTATGGTCCCAAAATGACTCGCGCTTTTTTAAAATGCACCACTCTATATGGACAAAAAAACCAAAATGATCAATCAATTCATTTCTGTCAATTATTAGATTCAAACGTTAATTTTAAATGGTATTTACGTAAAAATGCAAAGGTTAAATTAAAAATATCAAGGATAAATATATTTTGCGAATTATGTCTCCAATTTTTTAGGATTTTTGCAGCTCTAATCCTTTTTTAATATATTTTTTTTTCCTATTCTATTTGCTTAAGGAAATAACTTTTTTCTTAAATGTTTTCATTAATTTGTCATTTGATCAAAACATGTAGCTAGATAAGTCAAACTCTATTAAAAAATATACAAAGATGACGGATGAGTTATTTATTCGTCTTTTTAAGTTATTTTGGCATATTTTGAAAATGCGTGAATTATTTTGGAAGACATCTCCGATTGAAAAGACCATTAGTATTTTTCCCCTTAAAAAAACATTACAAAAGCTAATAATCACAGTTATCAAAAACTGACAAAAAGAAACAACCATCCAAATCTAGCCAACACAAAACGCTTTAGGTTAACAAAAGCAATAAAAAGGTCATCCTCAATAGAGAGGCCAATCCAACACAAGATGACGAAGTTGAGGCCACTTGTAATTTTGTCAAGAGAAATTCCTTAGAAAACTTACTAGCAATGACATTACCCTTGTAGGTAATTTTGGAACATTTCTACACCTCCAAGTGGATCCTAATCCATTCCAGATGGTATTTTCACGCAAACCAAATTTTCGGTTCACCGAAGACCCAATCCATAGAGTTCTCAACACCTCTTGCTTCTTATAAAATATGATCTTAAAATTTGGGGTAATTTTTCTTTTAATTAAAACACACTTGATTTAGTATTTTCAAAACCGTTTCAATGTGTAGAAAATTTTCAAAAACCAGAATAATTTTCATAATTTCATCAAAACAAACAGTACTAAAATGTAATTATCCCATTTTTTAAAGTAGATATCAAACATTCATTGATCAAATAAATTTTACCCTATGGGATTAAATTCTGGGTTTAAACATAAAATCAGCGGAAATCCTCCATATATATTTGTAACAATGCAACTATTTATCATTGTAGCAGAGGGAGTCTTAAGACCACTTTTCCACTTTGGTCCTTGAACTAAACTCTAACCCAAACAAGTCAATAGTACAAAAACAGTGCTTACTGCTCAGGCCATGAATTTTCACTTCACAAACGGCACACCGGAAGGAACTTGCCTGGCATATTCATGTGGTATTCGTAGAGAGAAGAAGCGCCAAACCACAAGTGCAAATCCAATCGTTGATAGGGGATTACAAAGCATTATCTGGGTGCCAACTGACCAGATTAAAAAACCACTGTATCCTGGATGCCGGAGATATCTATAGATTCCACGAGTAACCAATCCGTGATGCTCATCGCGATCAGTTTGGATCATATGTGTGAAGGCATTACCAGCAGTTATGATCGCCAGCTTTCGCATGATTTCCCCTGTTATGACCATCGCTAGTCCAATGTAGCTTATCCACCAGTGCTCCTTCAGATTTGGGACCAAGACAAGTTCGATCATATATTCCAACAAAGAAAAGATCATAGCAATCACATAGTGTTTGCTGATAAGAAGAGACTCGAGAGTAACATTAGATTTCCCGTGAATGGCAACTGCTAAGATGTATTCCCAACTATGGAACAAGATTACTGCAAACAACATCTGAGACAACTGAATGCATGCTGATTGAGTCAAGATTTCTGCCATTTTCGATAAAGAGCCAATTTGAAGAAACCTACATTACCCAACTATCTCAGCAAATTCCATAAGCTTTAACTACGAAAATGGCTGCTGGAACGGGTTTACTTCAGCCCTGGAAAGGAGCCATGTGAAAAGAGTTCTGGAATTTGCACCTCCACCTCTCTCCAAACTTGTAGCAAGGACTGCATTTTCTGCAGAAGAGGAATCGAAAAGAGAAGAAACACTCAGAGCTGATAAGCATGCAAATAAATTGTGAGGGAACTCATTTACAACAGATGCTTATAATGGCTTCATCAAAGTATTCAACTATAAATAGGAGTCAGAACAATAACGAAAAAAGCCAGCAGTCCTACCTAATCTTTAGTTCCAAATTGCTGTTCATAATTCGGAACCACATATTAGCAAAAGCTGAGAGAAAAAAAAAAAATCATTCAATGCTTTAAGAATGACAACATCCACATCATAGGAATTAAAAAGAGAAGAAAACACATACAACTGATAGGTATGCAAATAAACTATAAGAACTCTATATTCAGCAGATGATTTTAACAACCCCATCAAAGTTATAAAACAACTCAGCAACGCATCATGATCTTTAGGTCTACAATGAAGTTTATAATATGGACCACTAATTATCTTAAGTTGATATTATCATAATACAGTGATAAAAGACAAACAAAACACAAGATAGATGTTCTTCGAAAATAAAAGAAAAAACAAGAAAGCAGAAAAATAAAAGATAACGAAAAACATCATTTTGCCATTGCATCCATGACGAACTCTGCGAGATTAAAGAGATGGGGAATTCTAAATTTCTGAGTTCAAAACTCAATCAAAAGTTTCAGATATATATGGATCAGATGAGTTTAAATTAAAAAGGGGAAAAAAAAAAACACAGCAAAATGGAGCAACACAATAATTTAGCCCCAAAAACACCAGTTAAGAGCTCAATTTGAGTATTATTTCCAAGAGACCGAAATATTAGAAAAAAAGCATTTGAACTGCCGCAGATACCGACCATTTTCACAAAAGAGAGCTCGAAAAATGAAGAAACTGCCAATTAGGTCACAATAAAAAGTCAAAACTATGATTTTTTATAAGAAAATAACAAGCGTGGCCCTAATATGAGTTTACGGTTCCATTTTGGCCACTAGCTTATGAAACTGTAGCAATTTGGCCATTTTCGTCACAAATTGTTGCAACAGTGGTTATTCCGTTCAACTCCGGCCATTTTGAGGCATTAAGTAACGACGTGGATGGCCAAAGTCGAACAAAATGACCACCGTTGCAACAATTTGTGACGAAAGTGGCCGGATGACTGCACTTTCATGAGTTAGTGGCTAAAATGGGACCGTAAACCCAAGTTAGTGGCCACCGAAAAAATTACCCCTTTTATTTTTTAAAAAGGTGGAATTGACATATAAAACATGATCAAATTGATATATCAAAACCCTAAAAATCTATAAAACAAACAAAACACACAATCACCACTGTAGCAACAGAATAAAGGAATTTACAAAATAGAGGTAATTGAAATATCAAACCAAACAAATCAGATATATCAAATCGTCGAAACCAATAAAAACATGATAAATCTAAAGTTAGCTTCAGTCATGCACTAAACATATTGGAAATTGAAGGAATTGATATCTCAAAACCTAAAACCCCCCAGCAATAGAACACCATCGTTTCACAAAAAGGGGAGAAAATTACATTTGACAAAGTACTGACTTATACATCAACTAGTAAACAACTAAACCAGATAAGTAAGCAAAAAATTTCATTTAAGAGCAAGCAACAATAATAATGAAATCCACTCCTAACAAGCTACTTGAGACTGACAGGGATAAAGAGGTCTCAACTCTTAAGTTATGTAAACTGCTAAGTAGACAAATCTATAAGTAGTTATATCTGTCAATATTTTTGCAATATTGTAGTTCTTTCCTATGCATTTTGCATTTAAGTAGTGGTTTTTAGTGCTTCTTCTACAATGAAAATTACTTTGTTAAATAGTTTTGTGGACGACTCTGTTGTCAACAATAAATAGAGGTTTGCATAGAAAAAAGATTACCTGTAAACAATGTAATTATAGATTTAAGTTCCAGAAAAGTAGAACAACTATTGCCTTGTACCTAAATCTGTAATATCAATGAAAGACGTTTTACCCTTTAGCATACCAAGCAAGAGAACCAAACTAAGGATTATAAACAAATTAACAACCTATTTTTGGTGAAATCTCCTAGCAAACTAGCACAAAGTGACAATTTTTTGTTCCCATCAGAATCCAAGCTCAAATGGAAAAAGCTAAAAAGATGGGTGAAGAAAATGCAGACAGAATAGACGGGCAGCCCAGTTAGGCATTTCCTCGAACACGTGGAGCGCATCACAAACACAGGTAAGTGAAGAATCAATTATAAACAACAAATTCCTATTACCTAGTGAACAATCAATTAACAAACAAACAATTCCCGTCAAATCTATACAACAAAAGCACGCACAAAGATGAAGTGTGAAATCGTAAGCGGCTTACCTAGAAGAGTAGAAGAACGGAGAAAGATGAAGAAGAGCGGTTTAGCGAAGATCAGGGTAAAGAAAAGCTCGAGAAGCAATTTTGCTCAAACCTCCTCCAAACGCATAGAATAAGATTCCATTCCAAACGGTACCATAGACATGATTTACAAAAACGATAAGAGTAGGGTTTGGTATTTTTCAAAACTAGGTCCCAATTTGCAACGTGTAATTAGAGGTTACGAATGTGTAATTTTCCCATTCTTTTATTGCTATTCATGGCGTGTGTGTTTAAAATTTAAATGAAATTGCTACAAACCCAATGTATCATGCTCGAAATAAACACGAGGAAATTACGCCTTATACCCCATTTTTTTAATTAATTACATTTACACTCTTTTAAAAATCATAATATCTATAACTTATTTTTATTAGTGTAAAATATTTTTTTACTTTTTTATATTCAAGATTATTTATCTTACTCTATAAATTTCTTTATAATTTCTCATTTAATAAAAGGATAAACTTGGTAAAAAAGTGACACATATGTAATGAATGTAAAACAAGGGTATAAATGTTTTGATGCCTCATTTTAGGGCAATTCATGTAGTTCCCCCAATAAACACGTTGAGTTGGGCATTCAATTTGATTGACAAGAGGAGATAAATCTCTCCTTTAAATTATAATAAAAATTAGTTTATATATACACTGAAACTTCTATAAAATATTATTATTAGGATTATGACAAAATATATCATTTTAGTGAGGTTATTATCGATAAATAAATAATTTATTAATAAATAAATATTTATTAATTTAAGAAGAGTTTATAACCTTCGATGTATTACTTTCAAGGCAGTGCTCATAAGTCAAGAAAATTACTATTGAATACATATTTTTCTAATTTTTCTTATTTTTATTACAAAAATAGTCTTTTGCGATTAATAGTCAAATACATTCTCTCATGCATAGACCTCAAACTTTTTTCAAGGTCTTTCAAGAAGGAGGTCGGCATTAAACGCTCAATTGATTACATATATCCATTTAACACTATATAAACCTCTAAAATGCATTTACAAATGTATAATCTTGATCCAGATAACAGTTGCATTTTACCAAATATTTCTACAGAATATGCATTTCAAGCAATAATAACATTAAATAACTACTTGCTACAACAAGAAGAAAAAATATATAAAAAATGTAGTGCATGTTTAACAAAATATTAAAGACGAAGTCAAGTTCAAATTAGGAACAAAAAATAGACAAACTTTAAATATATATTTTGAAAAGGAGTTGAATTGAAAAAACTAAAGTTGGTTAGAAAAAAATTCTTAATATTATGAATTTTTATTTGATTCATTATTAATTTATATTTTCAAAAAAAAAATTTATTATCAGAAATTATTAATTTAATACATTAATCAAAATCGAGACCGGGAGATTTTATTATTTAATCAGCATTATTAATTTATCCTACATTCATTTATGTGCAGATTTTTCTGTAATATAAAGAGCAACACATCATACATTATAAATAAGTCATTTGCTATTAAATTGTCCATTCCATATGCTTAAAGCCTTAAACCCACTAACGAAGCCAGGTCAGCAATTGAAAAAAAAAAAAAAAAAAGCACTCGGTTAAGGGTTGGGAGACAGTAGCCCCCAAAAATCTTTGTTTTGTAAAACTTACACGAAATATTTCACACTTTTCACTTACATTTTCAAATTTTTAAGCATAACCCCATGAAAGTTTGTTTGCACCCTCAACCACAATTCCTGGCGCCGTCACTGCTTCAACTCTAGTACAAAAACAATAGCTACCAGTTTTTATTTAAACTTCCAACTCCAAGCACTTCCAACAATGAAGCAAGAAACATTTAACAGTGGTTAGGCCATCAATTTTCACTTCACAAATGGCAACCCAGAAGGAACCTGCCTGGCATACTCATTATACTCTGCCCCGAAAAACTGCCTCAAGTAGAACTCTTCCTGTGCTATTCGATGGGCAAAGAAGCGCCATATTACAAATGCAAATACAATCGTTGCCAGGGGATTACAAACCATCATCTGGGCACCAACACTCCAGATTAAATAGCCCATGTATCCCGGATGACGGATATATCTATACATTCCACAAGTAACCATATTGTGACGCTAGTCACGATCAGTTCGGATTCTGTGTGTGAAGGCATTACCAGCAGTTATGATTGCCACCTTACGTATGATTTCCCCTGTTATGACCATCGCCAGGCCAATGTAGCTAATCCACCAGAGTTCCTTCAGTTCTGGGACGAAGTAAACTTCGATGAGATACTCCAGAAAAGAAAGGCCCAATTCAATGATATATTGTTTGCTTATAAGAAAAGACTCAAGAGTAACGTTAGATTTCCCGTGAATGGCAACTGCTAAGAGGTATTCCGAACTATGGAAGAAGATCAGTAAAAGGAACATCTGAGAAAACTGTGTGCAAGCTGATTGGGTGAAGATTTCTGCCATTTTCGATAATGTAAGTTGACAAGAATCAAGTTGTCTTAAATGTGCCAATTTGAAGAAACCTACATTACTCAACTAGCTCAGCAAATTCCATAACCTTTAATTACGAAAATGGCTGGTGAAAGGGGTTTACTTCAGACCTGAAAAGGAGCCAGGTGAAATTAGTTCTGGAATTTGTGCCTCCACCTCTCTCCAAACTTGTAGCAAGAGCTGCATTTCCACAGAAGAGGAATCGAAAAGAGAGGAAACACTCAGAGCGGATAAGCATGCAAATAAATTGTGAAGGAACTCATTCACAACAGATGTGTAGGGAACACATCCCATCTTGTTATAAGTATGGACCCATACATATCTCCACATTGGTATGATATTGTTCACTTTGGGCATAGACGCTCATGGATTTGCTTTTAGACTTTAACCAAAAGGCCTCGTACCAATAGAGATAGTGTCCATACTTATAAACTCATAATTTTCCCCACTTATAGCCAACGTGGGACTTTGGTCACACACCCAACAAGATGCTTATAATAGCTTCATCAAAGTATTCAACTATAAATAGGAGTCAGAATAATAATAAAACAAGCCAGCAGTCCTACCTACTCTGTAGCTCCAAATTGCTTCAAATTTTCTTCAAAAAGGAAAAGAAAATCAATGGAGGAAAAAAAAATCATTGAATGCTTTAAGAATGATACCATCCACATCATAGGAATTAAAAAGAGAAGAAACACATACAACTGATAAGTATGCAAATAAACTACAAGACTCTATATTCAGCAGATGATTATAACAACCCCATCAAAGTTTTAAAACAATTCAACGATGCATCATGATCTTTAGGTCAATAATGAAGTTTATAATATGGACCACTAATTATCTTGAGTTGATATTATCGTAACACAGTGATAAAAGACAAATGGAAAAAGCTAAAAGATGGGTTAGTCATAAAACACAGTAAGGCATTTCCTCGAACATGGGTAATTGAAGAATCATTTTATGAACAAATTCCTACTTTCTAGTGAACAATCAATTAACAAACAAACAGTTCCCATCAAATCTCTACAACAAAAGCACACACAAAGATGATGTGTGAAATTGTAAGCGGCTTACCTACTGGCGAGCTATCAGCAAACCAAAGCGGCGTCGGAGAAAGCTCAAGAAGAGCGGTTTAGTGAAGATCAGGGTAGATAAGCTCGAGAAGCAATTGCTCAGCTGGCGCCTTTTGAACTAGGAAGCTTGACTGACCTTCTCCTCCAAATGGAACATTCGCTCACAGGGATTGGGGCAAATTCGTCATTGCCAAATACCTTTGCTTTTTTCATTTTTCAATTTTTTTTTTTTTTTGGTTGGGAAAATGACATTTTGGTGGTACCCAACAATCAATTTTTTATTTTACTTATAAATTCCAAAAAAACATTCAATATTTAAATAAATTAAAATTATAACATAAAATAAATACCAAATATACTTACATTATTGAATAAAAGTTAAAATTATAACATAAAAATTATCTGCATCAGGCGATTGAGTATGACGAACACGATTTCACTATTTTTGACCTATCTCAAGTTATAAATTGGATTTACATATTTAAAAATATGTTTTAGAGATAATTTAATTATCTACAACTCTCATGTTTTAATAATTTTTTTAAATTATAACTAAAATTATGTCCAAAATAGTGATTAATGCAAACATAATTAGTTAAATGACTTTTTTAGACACAATTGTAATTAAAATTTGGAAAATATTATAACAAAAGAGTTATAGATAATTAAATTATCTTTAAAACGTAACTTAAATCATGTCAATCCAATATTTACAACTTAAGATATTGTAAAAATACTGAGATAGCGTGGTGTATGGAAACCACACGATAGTCATTATCTGCACACTGTTTGGGCCAAATTTCGTATTTTCTATTTTACTCCTCTAGTGGGACAGCTGTCAACTTGTCGCGTCATTTCACCATAAGAGTTCACCGTCACGGCCCATCATGCGGGTTCAACGTGACAACCTGTTCCCAAGGCCCACCTCAAATCCTACATTTGAAGCCCATACGGCTTGGATTCAATGTTATCTATGACCCATCTCATGGAAGGCCCAATTGTTAAGTTGGACCATTTATGAGCAACTCACTCTATGGGTTAGCCCAGTCCATGGGTCAGCTCATTCTGCAGTACACTCCGCCCCACGAGCTTAGGTTATCCTACGAATTAGATCACACCCAACGTCTTAGGTCACACCCTACAGGTCAGGTTAGCTCATAAGTCGGGGCGTCCTACTGTACGGGTCGCTCCATAGGTACGGTCAGTTCCTACTTAACTCTTGACTTTCCAGATCCAATCATGTGACTTCCTATGGGAGTTATATGACATTGAAAGCACATTATAGTCATCAATGCTCTATTATGACCATCAGATTGTAACTCTCCTTACAAAGCCCAACAGTTAGCCCCTCATAATAGGTGTAACGACAATCTCCTTGAATCCTCATTATGAGACCCTTGGTCTCCTCCTTCCTATAAAGACCCAAAGACACACAATCTTCTGGGGCTCTTATCTCTTTCCTCAAGATCAGAATTCTAAGCTCTCAGATTCCTACTTGATATTCTACATCTCTAATTTCCTACCAAGTGCTCTTACCTGACTCTTGGATTCCTCTTACAATGTCGTAGTGCCAAGCCTACCTTGCCTACTGTCACCGTCGCGCCTTAGACTCCTAGTCACGGTAACACTTTCCTTTGTTCTATGTTATACTTGAAATCTCTTTGCATTCTCATGGATCTTTCCTCATGTTCTATGTACTGACTTGACCGACGGAGTTCCTTTGGCCGGCACCCCCCGGTGTCAAAGACTTCATGATCACCGTTTGATTTCTTTGTCTTACAAGTCAAACAGGTTTCCGGTGGCTCCAAAATACCATGAGATATTTAATTGTAGAATTCATCCCCTATACTAACACTTCTACTTCAACTTTAAATATAGATAGTTATCATGTTTTGACTACGAGTTATCCCAAGGGTTGTTTTAATTATCCTATTTTGTAACTTCTTTGGGGCATTATTTAGCCTTGCTTTGTATTTGGGGTTTTGGGAGAAATAGAAACAGGGGAAAATATTCTATCAGAAATGGGAGAGTATTGAGGGAGTGATTAAGAGAGGAAAATTGTGTTTCATTTTTTGGGATCTCTTGGAGAAGTAATATTGTATCGATACTTGTAATCCAGATTCAATTGATAGTGGACCACTAGGCTAGACGTAGGCTATTTTGGGCCGAACCAAGGTAAAACTTTGTGTCTCTTCTTCTTTTTCTCTTTTTCATTTCTTTGTTTTTGCTCTATTGCTTGGTAGTTTCTTCGCAATTATCATCTGGGTTCCGCACGTGTGTGCTCAATTTTACTCAACAAATTGGTATCAAAGCGGGTTAATCAGTTTTTTTATATTTCGAGAGGGGTTTTACTCACCAGTTATTCACTAGTGTTCAAGTTTTATAATTGTGCCCACCAAGTGTTTGAAGAAAGTTATGTGAGATGGCTAGTTCGAGTTCTAAGGTGGAAATCGAGAAGTTTGACAGGTCTAGCGACT
>WUAT03188839.1:0-11775 GCA_010015005.3 Ulmus americana | reverse complement strand
TGACCTAAAAATGTAAAAAAAAAAAAAAAATCCAAAATAGGTTTAAGAAATTTAGTTAAACTATTTGAGCGAAGAAGAAAAGAAAAGAAAAGAAAGAACTAAAAAGAAAAAAGAAAAAGAAAAAGGAAAGAAAGAAAAGAAAAGAAAAAGAAAAGAAAAAATAACTAAAAATATTAAAAAATTTACTATGGGATCAAATTGTTGACACTCGAAGAGTTTAAGGACTTTTGATGTAAAAAAAAACTAAATTATCCAAAATAAGTTCAAGAAATTTAGTTAAACTATTTGGGTGAAGAAGAAAAGAAAATAAAAGAAAGAATTGAAAGAAAAAAGAATTGAAAAGATAAAAATAAAAAAAGAAAAAAGAATTTTTTTTTTATTTTTTAACTTCTAGGACTAAATTGCTAACACTTAAAGAGTTCAAGGATTTATGCACAAAAAATATAAATTATACAAAATAAGTACAAGAGCAATCTTGCTATTTTTTTTATAAAAAATATAAGGCAAAAGATTGTGAGTGTAATTTAGCCCAAACAATATGTCCATTTTTGATATTTTTGATATATTTTTTTAAACTTAGGGTAATTTTTGTAACTTCATATAATTAGAGGGTACCAAAATGTAATTATGCATATACATATATATATGTATAATAAACCTCGAAGGGACTCAACATATTAAGCATTTTTCAATTAAGGTCAAAAATATCTATTTAACCCATCAAGTTCAATTAAGACATGATGGATTTTGTAAATCATTGCAATTTTGAGAGACTAAAAAATGGATCAAATGGTGAATTTAAAATCCTTTCTATTTTTTCTTCCCTTCTAAAATCTTCTCTACCGAATACCCACACATCTCATTTTTTATTCATTAATCCCTCTATTATTTTCCTTCCTTCCACTTTTACTTCTTATCAAACAAGGGGTTAAACAACATCATAAAACTGTACTAGTACTACCCTTATAGTAGTACAAATTTTTGCGAAGTATTTTTCATCACCATGAGTGCTTTACTTTCAACTACAAGAAAAGTGACTTTTGATGACAAGATTTTTACTCACGAATAACATTTTCGTGGGTAAAGAGAACTTTTATCCACGAAATATTGTGTTTCGTGGATAAATATCTATGGTATTAAGCTTGTCATATTTAATACTTTTACCCACGAATGCTTTTGTCATGGAAACTCAAACTTCGTGGATAAAACTTTCCGCCAAAGTTATCTATTTTTACTCGTAGAAAAAGTCGTTGGTAAAAGTCAAACTTCATGGATAAAAAGCAAAATTTTGCCGCCAAATTTCCCTCCACATTTTTTTTCTTTTCATTTCGCCAAAATGGATTACTTTTGAAATGTAGTTTTTACCCACGAAAATAGTCGTGGGTAAAATTTTGTTATACCCACGATCTGGTTTTCGCGGGTAAAAAACAGCTCTTTTGTGGATATAAGAGTACCAAAAAAAAAAAACTAAGAACTAAAGTCCTTGAAAGCCACTTATAGTTTCCAGTAGCAGAGCAATTAGGGAAGAATGGAGAGGAGACGGTAGCTCCAACTTGGTGCTTCAAATGAGGTCGACGAGGCCATTGGTCACGTGATTGTCCCTCTTCAGCTTCAATCCCCAATTCCAATCCCAATTCAAACCCTAATTCTAGCAACCCCAATTCGTTTAGATCCAATTCTTCTTTCAAGAATGGGTCAGGTTCTTCTTTTCCAAAGCCTGGTTTCAGCGAGAAATCTTTGGCGAAGCCGATGAAGGTTGTGGCTTCGAGAATGAGGCCGAAGCTGTTCGCTCAAATTCTCCTCTCCGAAGATGATGGCCGCGTTCTTCATCACTTTCCTCGCGCCTTCAAGTATCGCGGCCGTGACAATGAGGTAATCCTCATTTCTGGGTTTTAAACGCAATAGGATTGTTAATATTTGTTGTTCTCTAATTTGTTTTATTTATAAGAATGTTTCTAATCTCTAATTTGTAAAATTTTCCTGTTAAGTTTTAGAATTGGGAGCATGTAAATTATGCTTAAGAAAGCTGTATGTGCACATCTAGTGTCTCTGCAATTTTTCAGATGGATATGAGAGAGTACTGAAATGTGAAATCTAAAATGAAGCACTATTAAGGTATGCTCGTGGTAGCTTAAAGTTATTTTTCCTTGAGCCTAGTTTTGTAGGTAATTTAGAACTCAGGATGTTGGTTTTCTCTCTCGCTCTGGATTTATTAGGGATAAAAGGATTAATTGGAAGTACCAAAAACATAAAACACTCGCATAAGCAAAGTAAAGTAAGTAAGAAGTTATGACGCAGTGGTTGATTTTGTGTGTGTCAAGAACCTGTTGGCAGCACTGGGTATTGTGACTTGTCTGTGCAAGGAAACAGACACAACGTGGTTTTGTTTAGGTTACCATCCATGTTAAACAAAACAAATTAAAATTTATGGAGGCATTCATCAACTTTGCTGGTTTCTTATTCTCCTTATATCAATGAGAGTTAATTATAGTTCTTTTGAAAACTATTAAATTATTTCTCCTTGGGCTTTAATGATCTTGCCCCAAATAAGTTGCAGCTTCCAAGAAAAAGTCTATCATGCATCTTCAGTGTTCTTGGGTTGAAAATTTGACTAACGGACATTGATCACCCATAAACTCTTGTAAGAGGAACAAGGAAGAAGAATATCCATACTGTGAATTTGTTAGTTGCTTCTTATGTTGGCCTTTTTATTTTGTAGGTCAATGATTTGGGGAACCTGATTAGCGTGTATTCCGAATGGCACTCATGTTTGCTCTGTTATTATTCATTTGATCAGTTTGTACAAAAGCAAGCTGCTGCTACAAAACGTGTAAAGCTAAGGTATTTTAGAATTTTTACCTTGTTTGTACATTAAAAATGCATTTGATTTATGGGTAGGCTCTTGCCATCTGGTTTCAACCAATCTTAATTATTGCAAAGCAGAAAATCATAGGCAGGGATAAAATATTGGAGTACGGTTCCTGGTGCTGAAATTTCAGTATTTGTTGTATAAATATTATTTGTTTGTGTTTGCTTCCATCTCCACTTATCTAGCTACTTTTAGACCTAAATGTATAAAGAAAAGCTCAGAACAAGAACATCTGTTTTCCAAAACTGAAAACTTGGGCTTGAATATTATCTCCAGATTATCAAATAAGTTCTTCTGTTAAATTTATATATATGTTTTCTTTTTTCTTGGATGATTTTATTTTGATTACATTGTATTGACTTCTAATGTGCAAAGATTATTTGATTTACATTTTTTTAAAGCTTTTACTATTAACTCTGCATGAAACTAGGTCTATCTAATTCCTTATGTTTTTTTTCTTCCTCTCTGTCTTGCTGTGTTAGATTAGATCCATCTCATTCACCATTTAAAATTTTTCAGCTAAATCTTCAAGTAGCATGCTAGTTTGCATGTAAGTTTTTGCAGTAGATTAGCTTATAGTTCTTTTCTACTCTAATGAAGTTGATGCTCCATTTGCATGAAGCTGCTTTCTATCCCCATCCAAATGAGTTCCACTACCAAGTATAAAGCTTTAACATTTTTGGCATATTGTTATGCAGTTATGTCTCAGAGAATCAAGAGAAAGGGTTGTCCAGGGAGGAGATCCAACAAAGTTGCATAAATCACCAGTTGCACATGACACTCCACATCAAGAACAAGGTCTGTGTCTTCGCATATTCTTATGTTGTCACAGAAAAAGTTGACTACATATAAAATCCTACTTTTGCGAGATAAACACCCTTTGATGCCATAATCGGATACATTATTTTTGAATTAAGTGGTGTCAATAGGCCTCCTTCAATATTAATTTTAGTTATGTACTCTATCGTCGTGGATGATTTTGTATTTCTTAATAGGACATAACTTGGTTTCGTCAGGGAACGAAATATTACTTATTGCACTGTCCTTCTGTAATCTACTTTGGAGTGATCTTGCAGCCTGAATCTTATTGATAATTTCTAATGATTATCAACAAATACATGAACGGAATTTTATGTCTTGGATCTTATTAATAATTTCATGGTCCTCAATAATCTACTGAGCGTATATTACTAATGATTCAATAATTGGGTGAAAAAGAATCTGAATTGAATCTATATGTTGAGAATAGATTTGCTGCCCAACACAGGACACTAAGGTTTTGAAGAAACAAGAGAACATGAAAATTTCATGTTATGAGAATATTTTTATGATTATCTATACTTTTCAACAACTTAGTGAATTTCTTGTTAAATTAGTTTATATTTAAATATTCTATTTGTTGAAAAAATAATATGAAATATAAAAAAATAAATTAACAAAATTGTTTACCTACAAATCTTGCTGTAGGTAAAAGTTTATAATTGCGCAAAAAATTTACCCAAGAAAAATTTTCATGAGCAAAAATAAGAGCACAAATATACTTTTTAACCGCGAAAAATGATAGTTTTACTCATACAGTTGTTGTGGGTAAATTTTTTTTTACCCACAAACCATAAACATTTGCCCACAATAGAGTCGTGAGTAAAAGTAATTTTTACCTACGAATTGTGTTGTCAGTAAAACATTTGCCCACAATAAAACTTGTCATTTTTGGGACATTTCTTCACAATAGATATTGACTTTTACTTACGAAAAAATTCGCGGGCAAAAGATAACTTTTGCCTACGAAAATTTTTAATGGGCGTAACCGGTTTTTGACTTTTACCCACGATTATATACCCATGGATGCCGTCGAGTTATTGTTTCGTGGGTAAAAGTATTATCCACGAAAAATGTACTTTTATTGACAAAAAAATTTCGCAGGTAAAATTCTGATTTCTTGTAGTATAATTATATTAAACTTCATCTCGCATAGTCACACAGAAGCCTTTGAATTCTCAGGCTCACACAGAGGGGACTCTAAAGCTCCCTAGAGATTCTTCTTCAAATACGATAAAAATACTAGTCGACTCATCACAAATTTTTAAGAGGATAAATTGAGAATATTCCAAACGTATTACATGAGTTATGATTAGCATCAAAACAACTCCCCCGTTTAGTTTTTCGTTTCAAAATAAATAAATAAATAAACGACACAAGTATAAAAAGCCATCATGCGCATGAAAGATTATAAATACGATGATGTACCAATTAAAGGACAAGCATATGAATTTTACCAAAAAAATAAAAATAAAAAATAAAATAAAATTCACAAAATGAACAGCCAACGACGTGTCTCTTCTTGAGGCTCTTGTACTATGCTGTGCACTTCCATAGCAGGACACATGTATTTTGCCTTCTATATCTTGCTACGTGCCTCCAAAGCCTTACCTTCTTTCTTCACAATATATATAAAAGCAAAAGCACAACAAAACAAGTCAGGAATCGCTCTCTCCAAAATTTCCCAAACATAAAAACTCCCTTTTCAAAGTTTCAACTTTCAACCACAACACTATACACAACTTCTCCTAAAATAACAATCATGGCTTTGAGCTCTATGGTAAGTATTTTATAATGTAGTCTTGGTTTTTCCATGACATTTTTTTGCATCACTTTTTATAATGGTGAAATATTACACGCAGCTTATGAAGACTTTTAGAGGAATGGCCACTTCAACTTCACCAAAGTTGAAGGCCTACGCCCCAACGGCGGACCAATTTTCATACCACCACCACGGAAAGAAGCTGGAGGTGGCGGCCCCGGCGAGAAGGACCGGGGATTTCGTGCCAGTGTACGTGGCGGTGGGGATGATAGGGCTGGCGGCGTTACTGGGGCTTCACACCGGGAAGCAGCAGCTGTTGCACTCCCCTAATGTGTTCGTGAAGAAGCGGCGCCGCGAGACGCTGCCGGAGGTGGTGGAACCGGAGCATGTGATCGAAGACGCCGAGAAGTTTGTTAAGAAATCGTTTTTTAGGAAGGTTGCTCATATTCAAGATCCTCATAAGAGGAGATGCTTTTGCTCACCGGCCTCGCGCTGAGACTCTCAAGTCCGTCGGAGTTGATCCTGCCGCCGGCACCGCCGCTCACTAATTGTCGGCTTCAACTTTTTGAACAAGTTGAGATGTAGAAATCCTCTCGTGCTTTTTATTTTTTATTTTTAGTGGAACTTGATATTAATGTTTTGATTCCAGTGATTTGGTTGTCGTTAGTATTAATTTAGTATTAAATTTGATCAGTCTTATTATAATAAGATGGGACAATTTTCAAGAGGAATAAAAAATTAAAAAAAAAGGGTAAATTTTATTTTTAAAAAGTAAAATTAGATAAAAATTTATGAAAATAGAAATTTGGAGAGTAATTAAAATCAGCACTAAAACTTAGATAGCGGGTCTAATTCTCTATTAATTAATAAGAGGAGAGCCCTTGCAGGGAAGAGTCTCAATGCCCGAGTAAGGGAGAGAGGGCTACAAAACTAGTGCTATTAACCAAGGAAAATCCACCTTAGAAATCATACAAGTGGAATTCTGTCTTCGGGATGAGTGATGAGTGCTTTATTAATGCGATTATTTGTCTTCCGTGCCCTCAGGAATTTTTTTATAAAAGAAGCTTCTTTCCATCCTCACCGGAATTTTTAGATGGATAGATTTGAAAAAAATCGGCCTCGACTTATTTTGTATTAAAGTCCTGATCAAGAACACAATTCATATTGAAGTAGCTTTTGGAGGGAGAGAATATGTGACCCTCTCAATAGTCTGCGTAGCTGGGTCAGAAATCTCAGCAACAACTTTTGGAGAGAGAGACTATTGGGTGAGAAATCTCAGCACAACTTTTGGAGAAAGAGACTATTGGCTGAGAAATCTCAGCAACAATAGCAATGCCTCGAATATTTTCCGCTTGTATTTTTCGACCTCTAACTAAATTGTTTTTTAAAAATGTTAAGAGATTTGTCTCATATTGAAAAGATTTGTCACATACTGAAAACATAATTTATAAAATTTTAGGTTACTCTATTAATTGCCATTGATTTTAAGTTGTAATCTCATGAATTCTTAAGATGGTATTAAAACTATGTGCATAGTTTATAAAATTTTAGATTACTCTACTCATTGTCACTGATTTTTGAGTTGTAATTCCATGAATTCTTAAGATGGTATTAAAATGTTGACCATTTTGTCAATGTGCTCACTATCACCCATTATCAATTTAAGTGTTTGACTTACATAATGACACATGTGATGTGTGTTAAGATTTGTCCCACATTGAAAATATACAAAGCCATGTGTTACTCTACTCAATGCCAATTGATTTTGAGTTGAAACTCTATGAATTTTTAAGATGAAAAAATTTCGAACTAAGATTGTCACACATTTCAGCTATGATTCTCTAGATCTTTGTTACCAATAGCGCTCTAGCGTATACATCATAGCATCTATTTCCCACTCTACTTGGAGGTCTTTCTTCTAATACCATTATTAGCTATGCAATTCATCGTGATAAATTATTACTTGAAGCGGTCTTAATTCATATGAAAAATAACTTAAATTACACACCTAATAAAAATTCTAAATACAAAATCACTACAAGAAATTTGTCTTTTCGTAACAGACAAAACACGCTACAAGAATATATTCATAGTATTTTTACTTATACTATTTATACCGTGTCATTCGATGTTACTAAAAGTTAGACGTTTGCTGTAGCCGTAATTTCGTGTTACGAAAAACACTACAAATATAACTTCTTGTAACATAGTTTACACGCTACAAATATAGCTTTTTGTAACGTATTATACACGCTACAAATATAACTTTTGTAACGTATTATACATGCTACCAAAAAGGTTAGCAAAGAAAAATTTTAGTGTTGAAAGGTGTTACAAACTTTGATACAATATCAGTTTTACGTAGCATTAAATAGGTGTTACGAAGATAATTATTTTGTAGCATTTGGTAAAATTGTCAATTATTTGGAGATTTTGTTGCCTAATTCATTTGTACTATTTTTGCATTTGGTTTTGAAACCCAACATAATGTTTTATGTTAATTGTACATTAAACATAAAAGTTCCAAAAATAACATTAAATACTACGACAAATTAAGGAACAAAAGTTCCAAAATAACACTAAATATTAAGTTGCAGTGTTGAAGTTCCAAAGTAACGAAGTTCCAAGTACACTCTTCCTTTTTGTTACGAAGAAAGGACTGCACAAAATTTATATTCCTCTCCACAAGCACACTTACCACATGAGAAATTCCCTCTGAAAAAGCAAAGGTTTCAGTCAAAGAGAATGATGCAAACAAAATGAATGACTGGTGATAAAGGAATTTTGAGTTGGAGATTTTTTTACATTTGATGTCAATTTTGAATGACTGGTGATCTTTGATTATTATTGCCTCTCTTTTAATAGGAGCCAACATTGACTACTCCGAAGCTAGTGGACATAAAAACAACTCTTCTTTTTCTGGTTTAAGTCCTTAATTCTAACCAATCGTCGACTAAAAACTTATCTAATTACAGCCATTTATACATAATAAACAGCCCTATTCTTTGAATCACGTAAAAATAAGTTTCAAGCAAAAAACAAATGTACAAATTATGAAGTCCAGACCTTTAAATGGCTAAAATACACTAACAACAATTCATGTGCACTCATATTTTCAGAAACAAACAGGATAGAAAATAAGGCACACAAGCAGACAATGATTAGGGTTACCTTAAATCATAATCAGGCATAAATTTATCTCAGATTACCCAGTTCCTTATAAAGACAAAATTGTAAAAATACTAACTGAAGAACTGCTCAAACCTCTAAAGATTGAATCTTTGCCAATATACACCTCCGCCTCCTCTTTTTCTGGATCACTTTTCAAAGCAAAGATTTTTGCTAACTCCTCTCTGTAAATACTATGATCAACATAATTGTTGCATCAATAACCTGGCATGGCCAATGGTCAGATAACTTTGTCTTACTCTTTCTAACAAGAAAGGTTGGATTTAGATAACCACTTGTGTAAACAACTTCTTTTTCTTTTTTTTTTCCTGAACGGCACAGTAGGAACTTCATTTTCATCTAAATCTGATCTGGTAGTACCTAGACATGTTTAGAATTCAAGTGCTAGACAAAAATAATATTATATAAATTTCTAGAGGGGTCAATGTGAATACTATATGCTTGATCATTTGTAAAAGGAGGTGGTGGATGAGGGAAAACATATGGTCCAATTTTTCTCATACATGCACTCAACAACAAGCTTACCTTTTTATTATGGCTGATTTTTTTCCTCAACATTGTTTTGAGAAAGCAAGCCTTCCAATATCTTCGCAAGCAATGGTGTATAGTTCGGGTATTTAGACTGCCAAATAATAGAAGGTGCACAAATGGTTTTTACCCCTAACAGCTCAGCGTGTACCTACAGAAACATAGTAATGTAAAAATACTCTATCAAATTTTGTTTACATTTTTTTCCATTACATATAATTTATAAAAATAATATAAAGTCCTAGGCCCATCCCTAATTATATATTATAATTATTATTAGGAAATTTTTAATATATAGTGGGTCGTGCCAAATATATATATATAATGGGTTGTAAGCCCATTTCTAGTGCTTTTATTTTCCCTTATAAATTCTGTCTCTTTCCCAACAGCTCTAATGTTGAAGGCCTCATCCAAATATGTATATGCCTAGGACATGAGGGCAGAAGCTTAGATATAAGGGGAAATAAAGTTTTGAAAAAAACTAATTCTCAGTCTAAATAAGAATACAAATTCAAAGATTCAACAATAATCATAACATTTAAGTACTGAGGTTGGGCAGAAGGATAAACAAAATACACACTGCATAAAGAAATGAGAATTCATTCCAACATTTTTAATTTGTATTTCGTTTCTTTATTCATATATCAACAACATCAGATATTAGGCTCTTAAAGATTGCCTGATTGAGAAACAATAAAAAGCGATGAACTACATGTAATTTCATAAGCACAAGGAATTCCAGAATTTTAAGTGTAATCGTTAAGCAATATCTGTATCAAGTCTTAACTGCAGCATATATCCATAGGGGTGTGTGAATATTCCAACTTACCTTAGTGGTAGTAATTGAGCGAAAACCCCACACTAAGTCAATGTGGCCATTATTGTCAAATGTTCCCCATGCTGGATCATCAAAACTCTTGTCACCAGAAAACACAGACTCCGCACCACCATGATCACTGCTATACAACAAATTACTATCAGTAAATTTTTTTGCAGAGCTCAAACCTCAGATGAAGAAAACTAATAAAATAGGAAAATATAGGGAATCAACATAGCAAACCCAGATAGCTAGCCATCTCTACTACATAAAATCTAGAGCCCCAGTTTAAGAAAATACCCATGATTATCACGAGGTGAGGCATCAAAGCCACTTGTAGGCTTTCCAAAGATAGAATTTGTAAATAGTCCAGACGAGCTTCCAATAACACTGCTTGCAATAGGACTGTTAGGATCACATTTTTTAAAGTCCACTTTTTCATGTGCAGATCCATTTTCAACAATCCATCTATCCACACTTCGGGGGGTATCTAGCTTAGTATCAACTTTAGGCGAAGAGATACAGCTGTTGAACTCTCATCTGTGTATGACTCTGTTATTGAGTCAACATGGATTTCTGTTTTAGAGGTGTACTAAGGAATGGGATAGGATTAGATAGGATTAGAATTGAATTGAATGGGATTTCAGTACCAAGGAAGAAACATAATCAAATAATAAACTAGCTCATGATGAAAATCCATTGAAAAGCCTTTTACATTGAGTTTACAAAAAGTAGGCAACTGTTTATGCAAGTTTACTGAAAGATTTCCGGTTCAATACTCTTTAAACAAACAAAAGATACAAGCATTCAAATCATGTTGCACATTAGATTGAAAAATTATTTGATAAATTTATTACGTACCAAACTTCAACAGAGAGCTTAACATTCATCATTGAACAAGTCAAAATGTCCCTGCACCAAGAAAGAAAAGTTCTTGAGAATAATAGCTAATTTTTTTTAGGATATTTGAGATTAATTGTAAACTAGAATAAACTAGTTTAGTTACAAGTTACATTAAAGGCCTACAACCAGAAGCAAGAAACAGAATTTATAATATAATCCATCTTAATACAAGCCAAACTGGAATCTCTTCAATCCAAACCCAACCCTGTTTGGTGAATTTGCAAATCAGGGAAAAGATAAACAATTGTAAACATTTCCAATAGAAAATTTACCATAAAAATGTAACAATTGTTTACATTTTCAATTGCTGTTTCCCTAAATATGTAAACAATTGTTTACTTTTTCTCTAATAATGTAAACAATTGTCTACTGTTTCCCTTAAAATGTTTACAATTGTTTACTTTTTCCCTGAAAATGCTTACAATTGCTTACTTTTAGATAAAAAATAAATAAAAGACACTAAAAAAAAAAAGACAAAAAGCACAAAAAGCTTACAATATTTTGTATTTTGTACACAAGTGTTTATAATTGTTTAGAGAAAAGCGCACAATTGTTTACATTTTCAGAGAAAATTATACAATTGCTATAGACCAAAAAATGCTACAAACAGATTATGTATAATATGCATACACGATGACAAATTATCAATTGTTTACATTTTAAAATCTCAAATTATCAACCAATGACAAATTAAGGAAAAAGTCTCAACTTATTTGCACATGCAGAAAACACAAAAGCAGAAACACAACAAAAAGTATGCAAAAATATTAATCTGCAAAGAGGAACTAGAAAAAACGAGAGTATTGCTTACTGTGAATTAGGAATCCAAGCTTGTATCACTTAGATGTCTCGAGCTTTTACTGAAAAATAAGAAACATAAAATAGATC
>WUAT03188729.1:0-11777 GCA_010015005.3 Ulmus americana | reverse complement strand
GCGGGGCGAGCTGCCTGCGTGCGGGCTGGGCGCCTGGCCTGCCGAGGTGCCCGCCCAGCTGCCTGCCTGGGCCAGCCCGGCCAGCAGCCTGGGCAGCCGTCTGAGCCGGTTTTTCCGGGCTTCTTTCGGGGTTTTTCCGGGCCATTTTCCGGGATGTTTTCCGGTCATTTATGATAACTTTATGTGGGCCCACTTTTGGGCTTTTTTTCAATTTTTCTCTGATTTTTGCCACATAGGCGATGACGTGGACGCCACCTCAGCTATGATAAAAATCCCCATAACAACTTCCATAAACCAGATGACGAAAAAACCACACTCAATGCTGGTAGTTTGTCTCGCATACTAATGTACATAAATAAGTGTTAATTAGTTTCTAAAATATATTGAATTAAACTTAAACATTGACAGTACTTCAAAATAAATTACTAAATTTACCAATCCTCCAATAGTCTTCATTGACATATTTAACTTGTGATGGGCAAACCACATTCGCAAAGCTCTATTTACAAAATAAAGCAAATAACTTGGACATTAAGATAAAATAATTATAAATAAAAGATAATGTAAAACAAACGAATATGTTATTACGCGGTTAACACTTGGGTTATGTCGGGAAAATGTTTCCCTCTATTTGGATCCATCCACCAACATGAAAAATTTATTGGGTCAATGTCAAGTAATGTCCAATATCCACTACTACAAAAATAAGAATATTGTTAAATTACATATTATTGCATACGTTATTTAAGATGTAAAGTTATGAGACATAAACTTATCCCCTATTATAGGGTGTCAACCATACATTATTGGCGCGACTATTTTTTACTTTCAAAGATCGGTTTTGCCCTAGTTTCATGGTTCTGCATTGGCCATAATACGATGAAGGCAAACAAAATTGATCATTAAGTAATCGTCGCTCATTTCAACTTAATTTTTCGTATAAATACATATATATAATTGATGAAGAAACACCTAAGAAATAACGTAATCAACATAAGGGTTTGTTCGGGAGCCTATTATGGCCCAATCCTATTTTAGCTTTTCAAAACTGTTTGGCCCAATTTGCGTTAGTTTCCCTATTATTCACTAAGGATTATTGAGAATCCTATTTGGATCCTATTTGTTTACCGAGTCCATGTGACTTTCTTGGCTAGGGTTCCAAAAACCTCAAAATTTCTCTTCTCCAAACCCTAGCCGCCGATCTAATCATGTCTCTTCACCGTTCCAATGCGGTGTGATCTTGGATTTGATTTCATTTCCTTGGCTTATCATGGCTGGAAAATCTGGTTACTTTGTTGTGCAGTGGGTGTTGGGTTGTTCATACGACTACCTTTTTCACCTCCCTCCCATCGCGATGGCCACTTCTTCCTTGTCCTTACGACAACCTGGCCCATTTACGCCAAGTCATCCGACCAGGAACTCCTTCCTATACCCTAGAACCAGTTGGGAGGAGGGGATAAGGCCAGAGGACGATAGTCGTATGTCTCTAGAGTACCTCAGTTACTCAATCTACTCTTCTGGTACCTAGCCCTTCTATTATCTCAATATCCTCCTCAACCGATTCAAATGCGGCGAGCAATTCCCCTCCTTGTGATATCTCTGTACTGAATGGTTTTGCCTTATCATGTGTTGATGTTTTGTGCTTACGCTTGCCTGAATTGGTTTGGCCCAACTGGATTTGTATTACTCTGTTATGAGAAATCCCTTATCTGGAATTGTTTGTGGACTTACTCTTTAATCTGCATATTTGATGGACTAGTTCATCTCCTTTTGATGTCACTGTACTGAAATGGTTTTGCCTAAATCATGTGTTTGATGTTTGTGCTTACTCTTGCCTATATTGATTTGGTCCAATTTGATTTTTGTTATCTGTTATCAAAAATCATTGATCTTGATGAAATTGACATTTACCTGTTTCCTATATTGGCTGTTTCATATTTGGTTTGTGCTGTTGATTCATGTTATTTGCCTAACAATAGGGTTTGTGGAGGACCTAATGTAACTTGAACAAATGCTACTTGGTCACGTTACAGGGAGGTATTTGGCTGTGATGAGCATATTTAGTTACTTGACATTTCACCCCTTTTTATTGGCCTTAAATAAGCTTGGACACTCGAGTTTCATTCCCTGTTGTTTAAGTAATTGATAGTTTAACTCAAGCACCACCGTTTATGCCAACAAAATGTGTGTGATTGCTAGTAATAGTTGCCTGAGCCTAACATACCAGTTTTATATATAGGGTCTTGTGTTGCATTTGTTATTTGTTTATTAATTGTTAAATTCAATTAAACTTTCATAGATGCCTAAGATTGCAAACTGGGATTTGGAACAAACTAGAGATTATTTGGAGCTCCTTAGTGAAAGTTTCAGCTATTCACATGGGATTACTTATCCCCACACCTTTGTATGTTTCTATTGTTGGTAAACTGAATGATAAGTATGGCCCTGATTTGTATGATGTGCCTAGTTTACGATCCAAATTTCAAAGGATGAAAGTATATTACAAAATATATTATGGTATTACGAACAATAGTGGTCTCGATTGGGATGAGAAAACCAAATATGTTAGCTGCTCCAAAGAATATGTTGCCACATACACAAAGGTACTTTTTACTTTATGCACTTGTAATTTCTGGTACTTTGATCTCTTATTTGTTTGTTTAAGTATTTAGGATTATGGTTTAATTTTTTCTCCTATTTCTTAACTTGCTATTTTATTATGGTCTGTTGTTTTTGAACTTCATGTTTTTTCTTTTCTCTTCTGTTTCTATTTAACTGTCTGGGAGTGGTGCTTAAAATTTTTCCCCTGTTTCTTAGCTTGGTGTTTTTTCTTTGTCTGCTATTTTATGAACTTGCGGATATTTGTTTTTCTCCCCTGCTTCTGTTTAACTGTCTAGGATTGTTGCTTAAATTTTTTTTTGCCTTGTTTCTTAAGTTGTTGTTTTTTCTTTTTTTCTTTTGTTGTTTCTTAACTTGTTGGTCCTCTTATTTATTTCTATTTGCTTCTCTACTTAAACATGTTTTTTTTGTTTTGTTTCCTATTTCAGAATAACAAGAGAGCAGAGAAGTTGATTACGGAAGGCCTTCCCTTCTTTGACTTGTACAAGAAGGTGTACTCAAAGTGTAATGCAACTAGTTTCATTGTTATCGCATCGAGAGGCCGTTGGCCACAAAGTTTGCATATGGTTATTAATGAGTCTGATAGGGATGAGGAGGGTGACTTGTCAGAGCTTAAGGCCCTCTTGTTCAAACCAGTAGCCAAAACAAAGCAAAAAGAAAAAGGGCAAGATTCCTTCTATCGATAAGACCTTCCTGAACGTGTGCAGCATCATGACAGATACCCTTGGCTAGTACAAACAGCAGGTGGATGGCCTGGCTAAAGATCTATCTGATCTCACAGCTTGCTCAGACATTTTGGATACGATGGGCCTCGACAACCAAACCAAGTTTCAGGCCTTTGAGTTACTTCGCAAACAAGACAAGGATATGAGGAAGGCTTTTGTTTGTTAACAGCCATATTTTAGACAATATTGGTTGATGGAGATGCTTGGTTGAGAGTAACTTTGCTCTCAAAATTTTCTATGGCTTACATTCATTTATCGGCTTTTATATATATATTGAGGACATTTATTTGATCTGAGTTTAGTTTGAGGCTTTAATTAAGAACTTATTTGACTAATGTATTATGGATATGTTAGTAGTGAGTAACAGGTTTATGTAAGAGAATTGTGATGTTTGGATGATTATGGATATGTTATTACTGCCATTTATGGAATTTAGGGAGTTTGGATGTTTGAAATTGTTTTTTGTTGATTGAATGTGTGTGAGATAATTGTGTTATGAACAGGTTGGTTAGCAAGTTTGGTTTGTGATGAGTTTGTGTTGTTTGCATTGGCTGCCATTTATGGAATACGATGTTTGGAGGTTGAATTTTGTTGGTTTGTATAGTGCAAGGTGATTTTTGAACTCATATGTGTTGGTAGTGATGAGTAGTTCATTGGCTGTTGGACAAAACTGTAGTTTCTCTACATAAAAGGTTGTTTTGTTTTTTAATTAGATGTTGGGACTAAATGTAGTGTTTTTATTTCTTTGTTGTATATATCATGTTACAAATGGATACCAATCAACCCTCAAATGGTGGTGACTTAGACGATGAAGCTTTGTGGTTCCTTTCTATGTGTATGTTGTATCGACAAATTAAGGATCGACAAAAGACGATTAGGTACAACTCTATATTGAGTGGACATGATCGAGTGATGGAGTTTATGAATGGACATTGGGAGAGGATATTCAACCGGACGTGCATGATGAGAGATTGCTTCAATAGGTTTGTTACCATAGTAAAAGGAACAAGTAGACTCCAATCTTCTAGGTCGATATTCGTTTCAGAGCAAGTCATGATTTTTTTGTATACCATCGGGCATGCAGCAAGCAACCGTGATTCACAAGAGGGATGACAACATTTGAGATCTATAATTAGTAAATACATTGGTATTGTGCTAGAACATATTTTCAATATGTCCGTCGAGTTCATAAAAAGTCCCGATATGCACAGTGTGCATCATACAATCCGCTACAACAATAGGTTTTTTTTCCTTACTATCAGATAAAAAAAAAACTCAATTATTGTTATTTATGTATGAAATGTTATATGATATGGAAAACTAATCGCTTTTCATTTTGGTTCCACAATTAGGGTTGTGTCGATGCTATAGATGGCACACACATTTCGACAAACTTTCCCCCCCACTTGGCGGATAAGTTTCGAGGCCGCAAAAGAGACACGACTTGGAACATTATGGAGGCATGTGACTTCGATTTGAAGTTCACATACATACTTTCTGGATGAGAAGGATCAGCACATGACGCGCGTGTTTTGAGCCATGCCATTTCTGAGCCAAACAATAACTTCCCCTTTCCTCCTGCTGGTAATTTTATAGCTTTAAACTGTTAAGTAGCTTTAATTAAATCTAATGCATTTTTAACATAGTTATTTCTCTATGTAGATAAGTAGCTTTTACTCAAACAATGGGTGTTTTTTTTGGCTCCATACCGAGGCCAGAATTATCACTTGATCGATCGTAGAAGACGCGGTGAGGATAAGAAGAAAGAACAATTCAACTACTGCCATGCCTCACTTCGCAATGCCATTGAGATGACTTTTGGATATGGAAGAGAAGATTTCCAATCCTGAAAAGAATGTCGAGATATCCATTGGACAAGCAAACAATGATTCCTATCGAATGCTATGTTGTCCATAACTTTATTAGGATGTACACCACTAATGTAACAGAAGATGATGATATAGGTGACGAGGGTGATGGTGATGCATCGTCGGCTATGAGGCCGATGTAGGCGAGAGCTTCGAGTAGTCTACTATCCAAGATGATTAGGATATTAATCAGTTTCGAGATTATGTCAGAGATTGAATTGATCAGGATAACAATGGTTAGATTAGTTTGTAGTGTGCATTGTTAGTAATTTACTTTTCGCATTGACATCATGTTATAGACCTAGATATTTTTATTTTCTCATATATGTATGTGCTCATGAACTTGTCGTTTCTATTAGCATAACGGAGTAAAAAAAAATTTAACATTTGCAAATTTGTTTTTGGCTACAAGATCATCTAAATTTGTAATTGATCAATTTCCATATCGCAATAATTAGTAATGAATTGCATTTTTAAAAAAATCTAAACTAATTAACTATTAAAATTGGTATTTAATTGTTTTGAAAAATAATAAAAAAAAAATCATGTTTAAATCACCTCTCAAACACCTATTTTAACAAATCATGTTTAAATCATGTCTCAAACACCTATTTAGCAAATCCTGCTCAAAATTTTTAAAATCTTGTTCAAATAATTATCCTGCTCAAATCACCAAAATCTTGTTCAAATCGCATCTCAAATAGACCCAATATTACATATTAAAGTAATATTAAATATTTTATCTTATGTACACGGATATACAAGTTGTTGTTATCTCCATCCCACAAAACCTGCTCAATGTCATCACTATCAACATATAGGTCATGTTCATAGCCCACAATTTCTTTATCCATGGAAACATGGATAGTTGCACTATTTCCCATCTTTATTGCTCTTAAGCCAGTCTTGTTCAACATTCTACTTGGGAGAGTTCTTGGGTTGAAATATGTATCCTCCTATACATCTAGCACTGAATGGGAGCTAGCAGATATCCTCTGCTTAGCTAGACGTATTGAGGATGAGACTGTTTCCTGCAATTATAATATAATTAGATGTTAACAATTTATACTTAACACAAAATAATTTATAATTAGATTAACATATATATACATATGTGTATGGAAAGATAAACTCAGTTGGCCAAGCTACGAGAACATCAACAAATTGTCCAACAAAGTGATACTCCTCGGTAGGACAAGGTATGGAGCACCCACATGCAGGACAATATCGATTGATACGCGTATATAAAACAAAGTATATGGGTATATCACCGGGAAGTGAATTGTACACACTTGTCCTACTACAACAATATTGTCGAGTGTCCCTGAAGCCAAATTACACTTCCCTTCCTGTAAAACACAATGTAACTTTTATTAGTATTATATCAATTATTAGTAGATAAAAATAATAATAACTCTTAATTGTAACATAACATAGCAGTGGTTGTACTACTTGTTGGGAATGGAACTGGAAATCATCCGAGGTCATTGCGGGCTTGCAACTCACATTCCCACTCCGAGGCACACCACCAGGGCTCATGGCATCAAACGGTTGGCCACTATGCATTTGGGATTGCATAATGGAAACCATATCGTATAATTTTTGTATTTCGGCTTGGATATTAGCTTTGTGCTACTCGAACTCTGACTTTAAAATTGTGTTTCGGGTTCGAGGCTCATGCCAAATGTTTGTAAAATTACCCACCCCCAAAATGACCCTAGCATGACTCGAATTCTCCTCCATACCAGTAGCCATCTTCAAGATGTCATTCCTCCCACTAGGTTGAATTTCACCTTGAGTGGCTTTCTTAGTAAGCTTCCTCTATGTAAAGTAAATCAGTAATTAGTGATATTTACAACTAAATGTATTTGAAAAACGAAAATTGAAGGAATGAAATTCTTTCTATTCATTGCCTCACTTCCCAACAAGTGTTGTTCGAGAAGTTGCTTTTCTCATCAACTTGAGTCTTAATCCACAACTCATGTCTCGGTATGGGATCAAGTATTTGTCTTGTTTGTTGCTACAAGAAGAAAAAAAGATGTTAGTTAATTTTCATACATAATATTTGAAAGAATCACTTAATCATACGCATATACATACAAGTTGTATTTATTTTCCTTCGTATCCTTTACGACCCAATCGGTGAGGAAGTTTGTTTAGCCCAACTTTTAACTTGGTCCTTGCACTTTCCTTTTTAAATTCCGGGCTAGTCCTATTAACGAAAAACCGATCCCATATATCTTGAGCGATGAATGTGTAGCCTTCTGGAGGATAATGATGAGCCCTTCATCAATATATTACGTGGACAACTTGCTCTTCATGTCTTTTCACGACTTCAAGGCATGGCTTATTAATTGATTTTTTCGAAATGCCTCTAAGTTAAATAATCCCTGCAATATGTAATAAATGACAAATTTAAAGTTTATTCAAGTAATATTTATTTAGTAATAATTAAAGCTTAGTTTCCTTATTTGAGCATCTGCCTAAATTTGATCCTTTATTGCATTAGACACATCATGCTACTCATGGTAATCGATTGGGATGTGTGTCCTCACCAACGTGCCCAAGTAGCTCATTAAATTGGTTACATTTGGCACAATTGCAACTCCTTTATTATCGAATTGGACCTCAATCACCTCACCAAGGGCTCTGAGAAAAATTCTTCATCGTTGTTGACCCTCGAATCGTTTTCTTTTGAGAAGAAGCGGCGGTTTGCCCTTCACTGCCACTTGGGTGGCGATATTATTTTTAGCTTGATTCCATTTATTTGCAAATCAGTAAATAGAAATAACTAAATAATAATTAATACAAACACAAAAATATTCATATGTAAACACAAACACATAAAATTTAACCAAATAGAAATAAATAAAGCTTAAAAATCAACTAAGAAATAAAACAACTAAACATGACATTATAAATAGTATTTTCCAAACAAGACATTCTAAAAATAATTTTTGTTTGGTTTAACATTCTGAACAGAGTATTCTAAATATTATTTTTATTTGGTACAATATTTTAAATAGAGTATATGTAAAAAGTAGTGGGGTTGTCCACAAGGTTTAATAATAGAATAACATTTTATTAAAAGTATGGTGGGGTCGATACGATAATATTAATAATATTATGTAAGAGTTGCTAGGGTCCACAGGGGTTTTTAATAAAATAATATAAAAAACTATTTTATTAAAAACATGGTAAGGTCCATACGATAATATTAATAATATGATTTAAAGGTGGTGGGGTCCACCGGGTATAATAAAAGGGTTTTTAATAGAGCTGTTCAAAATATTCAATCTAATTGAATATTCAACCGATCTAATCCAATTAGATTGGATTTAAAAAGTCGGATTTCTAATTGGATTGAATTTGGATTTCATGTACCAAAATCCAATCAAATCCAATTCCTATATATTAATTAAAAATAAATAAATTTATATCACATATTTATACATAATTGACTTATAAAATGTATCTAAATGGCCATTAAAAAAAAAAATTTGTACACAACTTAGAGAATAATTTGTAATTATAAAGAAAAAAAAATATTTCTTTAATACTTCGAAATCATTATTGAAATCAAAATAAACAAAAAAAATGAATTGATGAGTTTTTCTTTTTACAAACTTCTCAATTAATTGTTGAGTAATGTATTATAACTTCATTATAGTATGAACTTCATATCTAATACTTTATTATATGTAATTTACTTTATAGTAATGTAAAATTTGTATTTTAAATTATGTATAAAACACTTGATTTGAATAAATATATATATATTTTTACGTTAATCAGATTAGATTAGATTTGGATTTGAAAAACCTTAATTAGATTGGATTGGAATTTCATCTAATATTGAATTGAATCGGATCCAAAAATTAGAAATCTAATTAACATTGGATTAGATTGGATGTGCTAAAAATATGTTGGATTTGATCAATTTACACCTCTAGTTTTTAGCTGAGTATTTGTCAAATACTCAAACCAAATAAATATGAGTTTTTAGAATTATGTGGGTATTTTTTGGAATCATAATCCAAACGCAACTAAATATAAACACAAAAATTTATTAAATTAGCACAAGCACAAAAATTAAATAAATTCGAAAACTCTAAAAAAAAATCCTAAATTTGAAGAAAAACTTACAAATTACTCCGAACTACTTAATCTACACAACCATTAGGGGTAGCAATTCGTGTTGCGGGTCATGTCACAAGTCAGGTCATATCGAGTTGACGAGTCTAATTAGCCAACCCTAATTCGACCCATTTATGTTTTGTGTTAAGAAATCTTAACCCTAACACGACCTGTCATGTTCACGTGTCGACTCGACCCAACCGTACTACATGTTTGTTAACATAATCAATCTAACTTGTTTAACCTATTTGATATATTTGACCCGTTTGACTCATTTGAGTTATGTTATGGGAATTTTTGTCACGGCTGATATGGCATCCAGATCATTCCAGAATGACTAACACGTAGATCGTATCCATGCTGAGCTGGCGGTTACACTTGCCATGTTGGCATCCCGAACTCTTGATCGTGACGGCATCTAGCTAAATGCCGACGTTTGTCTTCACGCCAGAGTAGAGCAAGTCTTGGTTCACCTTTCCAAACTTACTGAAAATTGAGGTGCGATACCTCCTAGATTAATTTGTGAGTAACATGATGACAACAGCGTAGTCCATATCAGAATTCGTTGCTCGTAAAGACTGAAAATCTCATGTCAACATCCCGAGGGTTTGATCAAGCCCGACTAGGGGCCAAACCGGCTCGGCCAAGGCCAAGCTCGGCCAAGACCCGCACACACGCCCACTTGCTGAGCTATCCTGCTTAGCCCAATTTGTTGTCTACCTTGCATCCGAGCCACTCTATGCGACCAAGGCACTGTGCTAGTCTATTGAGTTACAGCTCGGCCAGGCCAGCCTACCGAGTTTCCCAACTCAGCTAAGTCCCCCCCCCCCCTAACTTCTAGATGATGCTCCCCATCTTGCACGAGTCCTTTTGCTGAGCTACTAGGCATGCCTTCCGAGATGCCCAGCTCGTCCAGCCCAACTCCGCACCACATCTACACCCTGGGTGAGTACCTACCAACCCGCATGCCTAGCTGCTGAGCTACCCAGGCCCCTACTGAGTTATAGGCCTTGCCTAGCTCAGCCAAGCCCTGCCCAGCTCAGCTCGACCTGCTACACGACCACACCACTTGCCAGGTTACCATGCAACTAACACCCTACCAAGCCAACTTGCCCAACTTGAGCTACAGGCCCGTCGAGCCAAGTGTCGCGATGTCGTCCGCCTTGCTCGTTTTCCTGGCTTCCAAATTTGATACCTCTTCAAGTCAATCCAATACGCTCGCGATGAGCTATTCTCTACGTCCGGCTCCTTCCCGAATCACTGAGTGGAATTGAGGGAACAACTCCCCCGACCTCTGATCATTTCTTCTTTTGCAGATAGTTCTACAACTTCGACGACACCATCATCGCGTAGACGCCGTCAGTTTCGTCAAGTTTAACCTAACTTGATGCCAGGTCACCACGCTTATTTGGAGAAAGTTGTTCACGTGTCCTTTTTTGACCGTTGACTAGTTTTCTGCGTCAACAAGTTAAATAGTTTATTACAAAATATCAACCAATAAACAAAATTGTTAATCTTTAACTAAAGTTTTAATCACTTAAATCTCAAGTATGAATAAATTATATTATATTTTTGGGATAATTACATTTTAGTACCCTCTAGTTTGACGAAGTTTCAAAAACTACCCTGAGTTTTGAAAAAAACCAAAATAGGGCCTCTTGTTTTCATAAATAACGTTTTAGTACCCTGAACTCACCTCTTTTTCAGAAAATACCAAAACTACCCTTGCCTTTTAAATAAATTTTTTTTATAAAATAATAAATATTTAAAATATTAATAAATTTTTAAATTAATACAAATATAAACAAAAACTCTAATATACATAACTTTAAATTAAAAAAAAAAAAGGTTCTGATCAACATTGATCTCAATCATCTTCTTCCCAAACTCCGTTCATCTTCATCTTTTTCCCCGACTACTCTTCATCTTCTCTGGCATCATTGTCATTGGGAAAGAAAAAAAAAACCAGAATAATCCATCAAAAATCGATATCAAACCAGAAAGCAAACCAAACAAAATCAACCACTCTTCATCTTGTCCGGCATCATTGTCACCGGAAGAAAAAAAAAATCCATAATAATCCATCAAAAATCAATATCAAACCAGAAAACAAACCAAACAAATCCATATCAAAATCCATCAAATGGTAACCTCTGTCTTCAACCTGCAAATTCCAGAAAAATGCTAGACCACGACAACGATTCATCCAAAAAAAAAAAAAAACAAACTCAGTTCAATAACAAACAAAAATCCTAAAACAAATTCAGAAATCCAACACAAATCATCACTTACTTCGTCGTTTCCACCCATATCTGGGTTCTTTAAGGCTAAAATCTCCCTTACCTCGTCGATTCCACCCCCCAACCCCAACCCCATACTCCATCTACTAGAAGGCTATGATTCCAAATATTATCTGCTACTTAACGCC
>WUAT03188618.1:0-11778 GCA_010015005.3 Ulmus americana | reverse complement strand
ATAAAACATGTAGGCTAAGCCTTGAATGTTATATGATGACTTCTCATTAATAACTGCATATTGCAAGATGCAAAGAGCTCTCTACTCTTGTTTCTCTCTAGAAGAAAGAAATTACTTTAAAAAATCAATATGCAAGGACTGAAGCATGATGTCAACAGACATTATGAAACGCATGAACCTAGAGGTTAGTTCTCCATTTTCATAACTGAGGCTCTATCCTTGTAACTAAAGGTTACCTGGCCATATTTTTCCCACATAAATATGATTAGGCAAACAAATTCAGACCTTCTGGTGGATTGGTTATAAGTTTATCATCTAGATCTGTAGAAAAATACCATAACATGTAATTATAAGGCGCCAAGGAGGCTAAAGAAAAATCATTTAATGAAGCTGAGAAATATACTTGGTTCACAAACAAGTTTACTTGCTCCCTGTACATCTCCTTCAAGTCTGTAATATCAGCTCCAGTGCAGCAGAGTGTCTTTTCCGCAGTGCAATTTGGCAGCCTCTGCCCGCAACTTTTCACACTACAACAATGTAAACAGTTCTTATGTTCAGTCTCATAATAAGACAAAGCAAGGAAAGAAAAGATCACAGAAAAAGACTTGCATGTGCGGTCATTTGTACCAATTCCTCAGCAAGAGAATCCCAAATGGATTCCATAGATGCCTGAAGCAAAATGAAATAGTAATCAATGAAAAGTAGAAAAAGATGAAACGGAGAAATAGAACATGTAGAGCACTCAAAATAAAAGATGGCAGAAACAAAATTATACGAGAATCATAGAAGAAAATAACAAACCAAACGGGACATGTATGATGCAAGTTCCCCTTACTTCTGACGAAGGGCAGCTTCAAAAGCACCAGGGGTCATGCTTTTCATGTAATAAGGGCTCATGGTTGCCTCTCCAACATTTCTCCTTTCAGAGTAATTGTCAGGTGAATCCAAAGATGTTTACAGGTAATAGCTCTCCTCCATGCTCCTGAGGCTACTAACACTTGAAAGTTTTCGGCTCAAATTTCCAGTAGAAAGTTACAAAGTTAATAGCAAAACCACAGAAAAGTACAAGTAATCTAACATAAAACCACATAATTGTACCATTTCAAATGTAGAATTCTGCCTTATGGGAGTTTGATATGATGCAGCAGTAGAATAGAAACGGGCTGTCATTTCCAAATCTAACCAAGCAGCTTTCTGCTTTTCTATTTCCTATCAAAATTAAGAATCTTTCACTCAGGAAATTTGAATAACATTAATCAGCAAGCATAGACGAGAAAATGGCAACATTAGAATGAAAAACATAAGACTCCCAGAAGATTTATAAAATGACACGAGAGAGAGAGAGAGAGAGCTCTAGTATGATAAGTTGTTATGAAATGAATAAGAGCACAGAAAAACAAGGAATTCAAATGAATTTGAAAACAAAAAAAAAAACCAAGATTCGAAGTTCAATTTGGTTACACTATAGAGAAAAGGATAGCACAATAGAACCACATACCATAAAAGCAAAACTAATGGGCAACAAAACTAGTGTTTGTTGGCAGATAAGAAAACTTTGAAATAAAAAAGTTCATAAACTAAGAATAAAAGGTTTGTATATCTTCTGTATATAAGATATTGATTAAGCATCTACTCCAGAAAAAGTTATCCATAAAAATAGACCTATAGATTATTTCACCACCAAAAAGCACCACCATCTAACAAAATCAGAAAAAGGGAAATAGGGAAGAAAAAATCTGGATTAGACTTGCTTTGCTCATCTGGGATGTTGACATACTTTTTGCATGACAATCCTGAATAATATATTAAATATGCAGTCCAGGAAAAACCTCAAATCAACTCTCAGATACAACATTACATACCAGTCTATATGCATCACCACATACACGACTCTCTCTTCCCTGTGATCTATCCAAAGATAAATCTAAACCAGAAAAGAAAACACATCCACAAGTGAATTAGAAACGAGATAGACAGAAAAGAGGCAGCAAATAATAGATCAAATCAAACTAACCACTCGAGGAAACGTGAATTGAATCACAAGATAGGCTGCTGAATCTACATGCAATGCTGCAACAAGAACTGCATTTCTTCGGAGTGGGACTTGATGACAGTTTTGCAAAAGCAGAGCAACAAGATTGTCTATTACCACTCTTAGTGCCTACAAGAAAAGTTGCCAATTGGCTCAGATAAATAGACAACAAGAAAACATTAAAGTCTACCACTCGTACCTTTATTCAAATTCTTCCCTTGAAACTTCTGCTTTGCTCTTTTAGAATGCTCTACCTATGAGAAAAATGTAGAGCAACACAAAAAATGAATAAACAATGATAATTGTGACAAATAAAATATAAGCAAGGCACAAATCATAAAAATAAAAAAATAAAAAAATATTGTAAACTAGCAAAGGCACACCATTTAATAAACAAGGCAACTTACATAATATCATCTCTTTTTATATAGATCTCTTGTGTATATGAGGACGATAAGCATAAAAATGACTTATTATTATTTTAACTGAAAAGTTTTCAACCAAGAGAATAAAATAGCTATTTGATGCACAAATTATCATTGCTTTTTCCCCTAACCAGACTGATACTACCCTAATATCTATATTGAAAATTTTTGTTTTGTTTGCACATGAGAAGAATTAAGCACTTGCAATATTTCGGTTTTTGTGAAGAGTTCAAATATTCTAATCTATTTTAGAAAAACTATTCAAAAACCAAAACTTCTCCTGAGCTTCATCAAATGAGGCTTTTTCTAATTCCAATAATTGACTAACTTAGCTCTCTGACGAAATGCCTATCATATAGGCAAGGAGTTTATTTTTGATTTAATAAAACCAATACCTAACTACAAGCACTACATCAAATATATAATTTTTAGTGCTTCTGCCAAAGTAGCCTTCTCAAGGCACGAAATACATTTTTTTTATTCAATATATATATATATATATATGATATAAAACTCTATTAGTGCATATACCTAATACGCTATATATGTGTGTGTGTGTGTAATGTGCAAAGGTTGGCTCACCACTATCCAATTTCATATTTAAAAAAAAAAGAAATATATATAATAATAATTGAATCAAAATCCAACAGTATACATACTTAAAATTATAGTCACAAATATATATATATATATATAAAAATAATAATAATAATAATTGAATCAAAATGCAATAGTATACATACTGAAAATTATAGTCACAAAAGATAATGCACGTAACAAAATTCAGCCTACCTCCTGCTTCCATCTTCGTCTCTGAGCATCCTACTCTGCATCTTCTTTGCCTCCCTCAGGATTTATACCTCCTTTCATAACCAAGCAACCTAACAGAGAAAGATCTACATAAACCAAATTCTAATAGATCAAACAAAGCCCTTTGACAAGATAACAAGAAAATGAAAATCAGGACATATGTTCTCCCCAAATCAAGACATCCGTAAAACAAATAAATGGAGTTAAAACCACAAGCACAAATACATAGTACCCATAAATCTAGAACCACAAATTAGGGGGATCTGCAACTTTAGAGAAACTATATAGTGTAATAAAATGCTAAATCAAAGACAAGTGATAATTTAGTTATGATCTGGTACCGACATCAGATTTATAAGGCTTCTACATCATGTGAAGTAAGGGAATGAGAGATTGTGACCAGTAAGGTATTTATCAATATCATTACTATCTTTGACTGATTAAATGAAACAAAGTTGTTACATCCTAAACATGTAAGATAATAAAGTAGTAGGGCATCAAGAAAACATTGTATCTGATACAAATGAATATATGAATCTCTAACATTTCCAAAAAACGACAACACCAGAAATGGTGGTCCCATTAGAAACCAAATATGCATCTCCAATCATATCAAACCCCCCACAAACCAAACATATTTTCCCAGGAAAATATGTACACAAACAAAACAATTCGAGGTGTATATATAAATAAAGAAATAAAACTATAAATAAATAAACAAATAAATTCATGATAAAACTATATTAAAAAATTTCCAATCCTAATTTAAGTACAATATCCGATCTCAAACATCAAATAAAAACAAAACTTTAATATATATATAAACAGAATTTGGAAAAACTGAAAAGGGAAAAAAATGGAAAGAAAAAATAAAGCGTACCCTGTGCAGGGCATTTCCAGAAACTGATTCTTAGATTTTCCAAGAGTCCATGGGGGATATACTTGCCCAAACATCTTGATTTCAAAATCAATATAATTCTTATCATCAATTGGCGATGGTTAGGGTTTGAGACGAAACAAAATTTAAAGTGGTAGCCATAGATTTGGAAGGGAAGACAGTGAAATTGAAGGAGATGAGAGAAATAAAAGTAGTTGAGCAAGCCATGTAGGAAAAACTGGGAAGTGAACAAAAAATTTTGCCTCAGAGAAGTATGGAAGACTGGTTGGAAATCTGTGGTTGTGAGGGCGAAATGGGATTGTGGGTAAGAGAGACTGAGAGGGATAAGCAGAAGGAAGGAATAATTTTGGCCTGAGAAGCAAGAACCTGTCATTTTCCCTTCATGCTCTACCGTCAAAAGCTCCAAGAAAGAGAGTAGAGTATCAGAAAGAAAAAGAGTCAAAAAGAAGATAGAGTAAAGCTGTTTCTGAAGCAACAATGAAACCTTTTCATTGAAAAAATAAATAAGTAATTAATAATATAATTTTTTTAAGATAAGCAAACCCAGTACGCCTAAAGTTACGAAAAATTTTAGTTGCCGCCCTTATGCCACCCCTTATTTGTTCTTTTTTACCACAATTTTTCAAAAATGTGATATTGGCATGTGATCTAAATGCCTTTTTCTTGTAGTGTTGTAAAGCTTTCTTAACCATTTTAATTTCCATTTGTAAATTAGGTTTTCCAAAGTTAAACTTTTATTTCAAGAGACATTCCAACTTGAATTGTATTTTAAGATTATTTTCTTTAAACAAATTTTTAATTGTGAATTTTACCCCAACAAGCTAGAGTCTAATGTTCTTAAACAATTTCTATCGCAATTCATGTTTAGCATGCAAGATCATTCTCCGAATTGAATTCAGTAGAAGGATTTTAATAAGTTGATATGGTACTAATATAGGTTAAGAATGTTAGTAGCTCACTTGTAAAAGAAGGGCTTTGCAAACCTGTAAGTATAGATCTCACTTATAACAAGGAACAAGTGTTTTTCTGTACAAGTATGCACAATATATTTGATGACGGCCTTGTGATGTTCTATGCTTACCTACTGTTTGATTGTTGCTGAGTTTTTATTGAACAACTGCTTTTACCATATATGTATATTGTGGTATTTGTATTGAATTTAAGTTAATCATGCTTGAATATAATTGTAGCATGCATCTTAGAGCAGTTTCATGTTTTAAAGGATACAACTGTCTAAGCAGTATCAAGAAGTTAATATACTACATTAGGTTCATAATTTGACTATTGCCAATAAGGAGACTAATAGAATGTGTAAAAGGTTACAACAATTTAAAATGAATTAGGAGTGCTGTACCCTACCGTTTTATGAGACATTCTTTCCTCAAACAAGTTGCACGATTATAAAGGAAGTTCTCTTATCCGGAATAGTTGTGGAATGTTGTCGGCCAAAAGACTTGTATTGGACCTAGGTAGCTCCCCCAACACCTTCCGATGGTAGTGCGCTAGGTACGTACACGTGTGGGCTCAAATTTAGATACTTATAACTTGAAGTCTAAACAACGAATAACATAAATAATTGAATTTCTACACATTATAGGCATTCTTTCATGTTGCATGATATTTGTAGACTGTATTGTATTCTATTTGCTTATGGGATATATTGTACTATTTTGTGAGATATGTTTGTGTTTGTTGGGCTTCAACTCACGACTTACATTCATTTTGTAGGTACCAAAGCCAAGCATATCTCAGATGTTTGATGGGATGCATGTGTAGTTGGTTTATGGAAGGTGGGGATGGATAACCCGACCATGCACATACATATCCGCTCAAGTTGCACGAAGACTTTGTAAATTCCTACCTAACTGTTTATTTCCTATTTTTCTAAAGCGATTTAATGTGTGCTTAAATTTTATGTCTTCATTTTTTTTTGACATGTAAATATTCTTTCTGAATGCCTTATCTTTAAAGTCTGGTAAATGATGAATTACCGACGATAGTTTTCTTCTTTAATTTCCTACTTACTAAATGAATTTTCTAAAATCATGTTTTGAAGTTTCACTTAGCTACTAAATGCTATTTTGATTTGAATTTTCAAAAAAAAATGGCCTATAAACTTCTAGGTTATTGAATCATTTCATAAAAACTATATAAATTGACAAGAAATGAAATATTTGAGCCTCTTATGAAAAACTATAAACAACTCAGTTTCATGTAACAAGTTTTCGAGTTAACTGGTTTTCAAGTAACAATTTTTAACAGTTTAGGATTTTCTACTAAATGGTACACTAAAATCATATTTTCGGGATGAACAAATAAATGTGTTTTTTTATTTAAAATTTACCCAGAAATTTTGGAACCTAAACCTTTTTCAAGTGGGTTAATCAAGCTGTTAAGAACACATGTTGTTACAATAGTGATGACATATGTCGTCGCTATAGGATTTGTTGTTAAAATCGAGCAGAAGACCCTTATTCCTCATTTCTCCTCTCTTTTTTCCCAAAGCTCCGCCAGTTCTCCGTTGTTTTCTGCCGCCGTCGTTACCACCTGACCATCTTTTCAGTAGTTCGTTTTCCCCACTTGTAGTTGGTATAATTTTCTACCATTTGACTTTTTATATTCTTTGGAATTTTAGAGAAATATATAGTTGCTTTTGAGGTTTATGGTTTTTTTTTTTTGGGTTTGTTTATGGTTTCCAAACTTATATTACTTAGCCTCTGATTGAGCCGATAAGGGGAAATCACCTTAAATAGATCCTCCTATTTTAGTTTAACCTATGTTAGACATAGCTCATCTTAAATAAACCCTACTTTATCATTATACCCTTTTAATATAACAAAATAAAATAAATAAAATAAATAAAAATTAAGTCAAATAAATAACAAACTACCTTTTCATTTTCCCTCTTTCTCTCTCTCTCCCTCCTCCCCTTTTATCTCTGGCTTGTGACTGTTTAGTTACCAGACACCTAACCTAACTCACCCTGTAAAGCACTCACCAGCATCCTCCATTCCAAGGCCAAGTCGCACCTCTTTCTGCCCCACTCTGGAGCCACCTCTTCTAGCCCCACTCATTAAAGCCAATCTTAAATTTTTATACATTATTATGAACAGTTGGTATAAATATTAGTTTATAAATTCTCTAGATAGCTTAGTTTAGTCTTTGTTATTATTGAGAAGGAAACAAAAACAAGTAGTGAAGTTATAAGATTAAGCAGGTAAGCATCAATATTTCTACATTACAATTGTTCAATCTTTTCTTCCTTAATTGTTTCTTTTTTATTTGTTCTTTTTTGTTTTAGTTTGGCTGGTGTGAAGTCATTTGCAAACAGTTAGAAGCTTCGCAGCTCATGTAAAAGCATCTGCTTCTACAACACCATAAAACTCCAACAACTTCTCAAAGAAGAAAAACTAGACAAATTAGTTGTCTAAGGATATTTACATGTAATCTATATCTTAGTTCTTCGAGTTATGGCCATTAACAGGTTATCTTTTACTATTTTATGCGAGGAATATGGACATGGTGGATCAAATTCATTTATAATGAACTAAGAATGGAGAATTATGTGTCCCATAATTTTTGTTGGCAATTTAAAAATCGACACAAATTACACTAGTTGTCTGTTAAAAGCATGAGTTTTAAGTACTACGTCAACAAGCACAAAAGACCATATGGGACATGGGTGTATTACCAGTTTACCTATCTGCTTATTGACCATTTTAGTAGAAATTATCCAATCCAATTTCTTTAGAATGGTGGACTGTGAACAATTTGGTCTTACTTTAATTTTTCCAGAGTTTTCTTTCTAAACAATTTTTTCTTTTTCTTGAGAAAATTGGATTCTATAGAAGCAAAATATTAATGCATATTTTCTTTCTTCTTGCTGGACCTAATTGAAACTAGAAATAAAGTTACAAAAAAAAAAAAAAAAATACAAACATCTCTCAATCAAAAGCTATGAGTTATACTATTTGGGATTTTAGTGGATGGCTTTCCCAAAAATTTCCTTTTTTCTTTGCATGGTTAGTTTTCGATCAAAAACCATCACCCACTCCCACCATCTTTATTTCTTCAAAATATAATCCAACATTTCTCTCCCAATTTCCACTCACTTCTCTTTCATCTATAGTACACCTAAAATAATTGTTATATTTCAGTTTACTGATCAATTTTTTTTTTTTGCAAGAACTGAGTAACCCATACAAGGTATGAGTGACCCATACAACTTGTTGGGTGTTCAACCGAAGTCTCAGATTGGTTAGAAGTGGGGAGGATCAAGGGTATATAAGTATGGACAATATTTCCATTGGTATGATGCCTTTTGGGTAGAATCCAAAATCAAATCCATGAGAATCTAGACCCAAAGTGGAGAATATCATACCAATATGGAGATATGTGTGGGTCCATACTTATAACAAGTGGGATATATGGTGTTAAATATTCCTAACAATGGTATCAGAGCCAAGCCCTGGACTTAGCCATGAAGATGAATTTCTCGAAATGCTGAACGAAGGTGGTGGACCTGGATTAGCTCATGATGGGATCCATGGATGAGCTCTATTAGACAAGTAGTGTGCTCCAGATTCTTCATGGAGGTGTCCTGGTCCCAACATGGTAAAGAGTAGTTGATCTGGTATAGAGCAAGCTCTTGAGACAGGTGGTACTCTATGTAAGGTGTGTGCGGAAATGCAATAGAATAGAGAATCCTAGTTGGTAGAGAGTGGACGGATGGATGGATGATCATTTGAGGGGAGGTTCAGTGGTTCTTTGTTTAAGGAAAGGATTGTTGGGTGTGCAACCAAAGTCTCACATTGGCTAGAAGTGGAGAGGATCATATGTTTATAAGTATGGACAATATTTCCATTGGTCTGAGACCTTTTGGGTAGAGTCTAAAAGCAAAGCCATGAGGGCTTAGGTCAAAAATAAACAATATCATACTAATGTGGAGATATGTGTGGGTCTATACTTATAACAAGTGGAATATGTGGTGTACATATTCCTAACACAACTTATATGAGTGACCATGTAAGTTATATGCATGACCCCTACATGGTTATATGATTGACCCAATACAAAGTATATGAGTGACTCAAACAATCCATACAAGTTATACGAGTTACTAATACAAATTATATGAGTAACCCATACAACTTATATATGTTGACCTATACAACGTACATGAGTTACCTATATAGACTATATAGGTTATATGAGTTACTCATACAACATATATGAGCTACCCATATAGGTTATAGAGTGACCCATACAATGTACATTTTCTTTTTGAGTTCAAGTCTCATATGAATATTTAACGTAACAATTTTTTTTTGAATCCAACCAAATTATCACTCTCATACATTTCGAGTGAACACGGTAAAGTTTTTTTTAATTATTTTTTTGGAGCTTGCTTGTTTTGTATAAAGTAATACATACATTGCAAGTACATCAAGAAATTGAACATCATTCTACTAAATTCCCCTTCAAAGGAAAATAAAAAAGAGCTGCCTCAAGCAACTAAACAGCAAAGGTATATTCACCTTCTCAATAGCTAATAATATTAAAATTTATAAATTTAAAATAGAAATTGGCGATAAATCCACAAATCCCACCAGCTTTGGCATCTGTAACATATGTATTGCCTTTTTCATCCACTGCAACATCATTTTCCATTGAATTCTTGTCACCTATATCCACCATCATAAGGAGCAATCATAACATGTACAAACACTATTTTGGAATATTAAGTTTCATAGCTAACACATGAAACGGAAAATTAACATACTTGGTCACTTTCACATCAAAAGTAATACCATTTTCATACAATTTATTTGATATGAGGATTGGGGTAAAAGGGTATTGGAAATATGAAGATTTCTACTGTTTGGTACAGATGAGATGGAGATGGATAAAGAGAGGGATAGTAAGAATGAGTTTCATCACCCTCTAACTTGACCTTCCAATTTTACAGGTCCACTCTCTACATCAACGACAACTTCAAACCTATCATCAAACCATCAAATTACAACAAAGCTACCATTTTGAAAGTCCAAACCAGCCTAATAGCCAAATATAATGAACCTTAAATTCCAACGACTAGAACTCTAGAAGGCATACTATTCATTCCTAAACACAAAGCACTAAAAGATGCTCAAAAGTGATTTCATCCAAATTTTCGTAAAAGGTAATTGACACAAGTTTATCCAAAATAATAGAGCAAATCCAAAGTTTCCCAAGTCACAAAGGGATGCAATCATGGTCAAAGTTCTTCCCAATTTCTCAAAACAACCTTTGTCTTAATAGCAACTAGTAACAAACTATAGATAGTTGGTATTTTCTAATGATCAACATCAATCTATTGGAAATCAATAGGAAAATAAATAAGTAGAAGTCTTGTATATTGATCTCTAACTTAGAATAATGATTAATAGTAGTTAAAGTGAAACAAAACATGTTTTTTTCTATTGAAATATGTACAGGAACATAGACTCATCAATGGCAAAAATAGAGACTCAACAAAACTAACATCTACAATAAAAAACAAAATAGCATATAAATCAAAGGGATTCCTAAATCCAAAAATTCCCAAATAAAAAAAATGAAATTACAGTTTGAGGAGCATGGAGAGAGTGGGGCGACTGGAGCGGGGCTGGAGGAGGTGGCGTGTACTTTACATGATTCTACAAGAAAAATGAATTTTACCTGCACATAATATGTGGAGGTAAATATTTAATATGTGTAGGTAAATGGGTTTACCTATAGTTCACCTACACAAGCTAACGTTTAAAAAATCATAGCTAAAACTTCGTAGGTAAATGTATTTCCTACACATATAATCGTAGGTAAATATATAAGTATGTGTTGCTATAGGTCATATAAAGATATATAATTCCATGTGGCATCCAATGTGGCGCACACGTGGCACTATGGTGACACATTTGAAGTGTATTGTGGACCTCTTATGATGTGACACATGGCATGACGTGGTCAAATCACATGGCGACACGTGGCACCATGGAAAGGGCGACACGTGGCCTATTAGATGGAGATACGTCTTCCAATGGATGGACAACATGTGGCCAAGTGGATGGACAACACGTGGACCAATATATGGATGACATTTGGACCAATCGATGTGCGACACATGGCCCAATCAGTGGGTGACACCTGGCCCAATCAACGGATGACACTTGTAACATTTTTTTTGGCGTGACATGTGACCATGTTAGAATCCAACAGGTAGATCACTTACGGGCTGCCCATGTCCGAATGTTAGCCTGCCACGTCATTTTTTAAATTTAATTTAAATTTAAATTTTATAATTTATGTGTAGGTAAAAGTAATATATATGTAGGTAAAACAAATTTTATGTGTAGATAAACAAATTTTTTATTTTATTTAATATTTTTAATAAGCAATTATTTTTTTGAATTCTAGCTGAAAAGAACAATAAAATTCATATTTGTTAGCAAATTTTTCTATAAATCAAAACTAAAATAGCATAAATTAAAAATAATATAAATAACATATTAATTTACAATTAAACTACTTCATACAAAACTCATACAACTAAGAAAAATAACAAATAAAATACTACAAATACAAACTAGTAAAAA
>WUAT03188397.1:0-11784 GCA_010015005.3 Ulmus americana | reverse complement strand
TGTATAATTGTTTTTTACTCCTTCATGTTTATGTCATCTATTTCAGTTTTTTTTTTGTAATTTTTTATTTTGTGGAGGAAAAAAATAGGTAAAAAAAAAGTTACACATTTATAATGGATTTAAAACATGGATATAAATGTTTTAATGCCTCATTTTAGGGGCATTCTTGTAGTTCCCCCTATTATAGAGGTACCCATAAATACATACATATCTACGATATATTTAACTAATTTAAGATATTTTAATTAAATATTTAAACAATCGAAGTTAGTGGATTAAGTCCTATAATTCAAGTCAAGACATCTTTTCCGCAGCTGGTTTTGGTCAGAGTTAGTTTTTACAAAACTACCCCTTATCATTTGAAAATTACACTTTTAATCCCAATTTTAACAAAATCTTTTCAAAGACATCCTTAATAATTTTTAAAAACTTTATATATCAATTTTTCCGGTTTTATCTCTGTTCCATGACTTAAAATTCGGAATTTACCCTTCATTATCATAAAATTTCATTTGACCCCAGAAGCATATTTTAATTCATTGACACCCTTATTTTAAACCCTTTTTTTTTAAAACCCTTCCCTCAGTTTTTCCCAAGAAATTATTTAGGCTTTTACTCATATTTTGACCACATTTTACATCCTAAAACCATTAGTTTAAAGCTTATAACATAGACATGCAATTCTTTCCAATTTCCTCAACATTACTCAAATCTGCCCAAATAGAGAAGTATTTGCTCTCGGCATAATATCTATCAGATTCCAAAGAATCTATTCATGAAATTTTAAGCCCATAAACTAGACTTAATAAGCTTTTCAAAGAGCTATTGTGAGCTCAATGTGTATAACTGTATATCATTTGGTCCCTCAAACACTGCATGCAAAATAGGGTTCGAATTGGCTTTTAAATCAAAATATTTTTAAACTATCTACTTCAAACATAACTACAATCACTCCTAGCAAGCTTTTGCATGTTAATATTCAAACATTCACAGCGATATTCTAGAGCATGAACAACCAAGAAAACATTTTTATGGTCATTCGAGACATGCAACATGCAAAATCATCGCAACACTAAACATTCTTGCATGTATCATCAAACAAATGAATAGCTTTTTTTCTTCTTACCCGAGGCTTCTTTAAAAGCTTGATTCATTTCTCCTTGCTTCAAATCTTCAAGATGACTGGCAGATTCTCACTCTAGTACAAGGAAAATCGAGAAATGAAATCCATTTTTCTTAAGCCTTGAAGAACAAGAAATAGTATTAGATTTACCTTGTTTGTGTTCTTCAAATTGTAGAGAAGAGAGATACCCACCTTCAACTCTACCTCCTCTTGGATTCAAAAAGAAAAACCACAAAGTGGGTGGTCCCGGCCAAGAGAGGGTGAGAGAAAGGAAGTGAGCATTCTTTTTTGCGTGTTTGTTTCTTGAAAATGGAAAATGAAGCTAAATCAATTGTTTACCCCTTTTACCTATTTATGTACAATTATTTTGTTGATTTTTAGGGAATATTTGGGAGGCAAATTTTAAGCAATATCCCCTCTTCTTTATCATAGTGGCCGGCCACCCCATGTGGGTTGAGAGGTGATGTTTTGGCTTGGCATGTGGCAGCCAAACATTGCCCCTTTTCTTCTTCTACCAATCACATTTGGGGTAAGTGCTCTCTCTCTCCACTAATTCAAATTGTATAAGTTTTGACAGTTTTTTGTTTTTCAACTAAACTTTATTGATTCCAGTTTTTTAAAAGACTTCCAGGAATTTTTGTCAAGTTGGTAATATTCAATACCGAACAACGATCTCAGAGATCTTAATTTCCACAATTTTTTTTTTCTCAACTATATATTCAAATTTAAAACTTCAATTTAAGTCAACATCGCATTGTAATTCTCTCAGAATTTAAATCTTCGAGATTTACCTCTCGGTAGATTTTAATTTGTATCTTAATCTCCGGTACACTTATGTCCTTTTTGCTTATTAATTCAGAATATTTAAAATTTGAACAATTATATCTTAGTTCCAAAAACATTCTAAAAAATTCAATTTTATAATTACTAATATAATTACAAATATTTGAATTTTCTCAAGTTTCACATTCTCTTTACTTTACAAAATTTTCATCCTGGAGAATTAGAATAGTTCAAGGTACATTTTTTTTATTTCATTTTCTCTTTTCTAGGTGGTCACTTTGACCTTCTGATTTTGCCATAATACCTTGACCAAAGATATTTCTTTGCTCCTCGAGGTCTTCTCTAAGATCTGTACATACTTCTCTTCGCAAGACAAATTTTCATAAACATCAATGACTTCATGTTCCAGTACATGAGATATCCGGAATATACATTGAGACGTGGGATACATTGTGAATTGTTGTCAATTCCGGTGGTAGCACTAATTTGTATGCAACTTTAACTATCTGTCCCTATATACCACAGACTCAATGCCTTTCTTTCAAGAACGCATTACTCCCTTCATCGGAGCAACTTTCAAGAAAACTAATTCTTCCGCTTGGAATTCCAAGGGCCTTCTTTGTCAGCATAACTTTTCTGCCGGCTTTGAGCTATCAAGAAAACTAATTCTTCTGATTGGAATTCCAAGGGCCTTCTTTGTCAGCATAGCTTTTCTGCCGGCTTTGAGCTATAGCCCTTCTCTATCGTATCTTCCCAGCATTGGCAATTGTTTTTCTCAATATTTATAACGAAATTTTTTTCTCATGCACCATTTCATTTTCAACATTATTTTTATGTTAAAACTATTTATTTCTTAAATCCACTAAATTTTCTTTACTTGCAGCAATTTTAATCAATATACAATATTAAATATTTTTAATTTTAAATAATTTTTTATAAAAAAATAATCATGTTCGAATGGCCAAAAGAACAATATCTCAACTTATTAGCTTCTTTTTTTTTTGTTTAAATCATGATTCAGATCATAAAACAGACTTCATTTCTCCTGTTCAAAAATCTTATTCAAATCACTAAAATAAAAATCCTACTGAAATAATTAATGAGGTTTGAACTTTTTTTCTTTTTTCAAAGAGAATTAATGAATATTATATGCTACTTCCTACTGGAATTTTACTCTCAAGAGCTACTATCCATTGACGTATTACAGAATTCACCTCTTCTGGCACTTCGTCATGGGGGCAGTGTCCTGCAGTTTCAGGAAGTAAAAAAAAATGTTCATTAGATATTAGAACAAAACACAAACAGAACACTATAAAAACAAACTTCCCAAATCGAAATTGCCCTGTAAAATTTTAATCACCAGCGTCTAGAGTCTTGATTACAACTCCATCGCAGTGCTCTTTAAGCATAGCCAATTTGGACTTGGAGTTGGATAATGGATCTTTCATTCCCTAATAGAAAGAAATCTATCAGAAGAAATGTAAACAAAATCTAAATCTGGACCGAAACAACCGACAGAACATGTTATATTTCACCTGAATGACTAGAACTTTATCTTTATAGTCTTTCAAGAGATAATTAAGAGGAAGTGAAAGATTAAAGCTGAAAATGCTTTCCAGGACCACTACCACTCCAGGATCATGAGACTGTTCTCTATGTTAAGGTAATGCTTTTCATCAGTTTGACATTTTTTCCTATTTTTAATGGGATAATGACATTAGGGTACACCCTTAGGTTTCCATGCAAACTGGAACTCTGAGTTTGGATAATTTCAAGTTGATGTCTTGCATTTAGATTTGTTGACATAAAGGACCCTGTGTCAATATTTACTACTCGTTTAATATAAATACCTATGTACTCATCATAATTCAGCCAAATTTAACAAGGGGTCTTTTTATCAAACAAATTGAAATGTGAATCATCACCGTGAAATAATCCAAATCACGAGATCCGTTTTGCAAAAACCACAAACCTCAAGGTCAAATGTCATTTTCCCTTTTTCATTCAATGCTTTAAAAGGAATAAAAGATTGACCTAAATATAAAGATTATGTATATAAAAAATTAGGTGGAAAAGGATACTGCTCGTAGCATTTCACTAACAAGGTTATCATCGACTCTCTCGGTTTTCTGCAAAGAAAATGTACTATAGATTAAATACTGGAAAAGATCTAAGCAGCATGTGGAAAGCAACAGACTCACAGTAGGATAGCAATTCTTCACTATGTCACTGAGTCTCGACCTCAAGTAAAACAGAAGTAGTCGAGCACCCAGCCATGCAGCCCCGGAAGTTTGTCTTTCCTGAACCAGGTTTTGATCAATCAGAATCTAATTTTAAGTCAAGAACAACAGATTTGGACAAAGCAGGCCAATATATCAGAAACCATAGTAAATTAATTCCCAGGAATTTGATACATACATGTATAACGTCAAACTAGTATAAGATATAATTTTCAGTCAAAAAAAATGTATAAGATATAATTTAAGTTAAGGATCTTGCAAAGTTTTCTTACTTTAGTGAATGGCACTAAGGAATATCCAGGGATAACATTGCCTGCACTGTTGATGAGGACAACGGATTTGGCCAAAGCAGGCCAGAAACAAGAGAGAATAGCAGAAAAATAACCTGGAAAGAAACAATAATTAGATGACAATCATTGAGAGAATAATTGATTGGCCAACAAGGAATGAAAAGGAAAGATCAGCAACTACATAAAAAATTAAAAAAAAAAAAAAATCTGCTATAATGTGAATGTGAAAGAATGGTCGAAAATATGCATGTAGGTTGAAATGTACCACCAATTGAGTTCCCTACAATATGCACTGGTTCGCCTACAACCTCAATAATGAAATCTCTGAGAAATTCTGCCCACATGAGCTCAGTATATACAATATTTGGCTTTTCTGATTTACCGAATCCTAACAACGTGATGGCCCAAACTCGATTTCCACCTTTGGCTATGTCATGTATGTTATCACGGTAGTGCTCCAGAAATGCACCAAAACCATGAACAAGAAAAGTAGCAGGACCCTCGTGACCGGCAACTATATACTGACAAAAGGTTGCTTTCTTAGTGGAAAATTAAATTAAATCTGAAACCTAATCAAGGTTTACTCAAATCACTGAAAATTTCATATCTTTGAACAAAACAACATTTGAAATATGATTGTCCATAGAAAATTAACTTCAAACAGCATACCTGAATTAGATAGCCCTTCCATCTCCATATCCGAACAAGATAGTTTTTCTCATCACTCATTTGATTTTTAAGAGACATGAGCCAGTACCACTGCAAACAAAATTAACCTCAAAACATTACAAAGAAGAAATATAATTAAAGATTTATGTAAAACTAGCATAATAGTCGCAGAAACAAGCACCTCCATTGAGCAAACACCATCAACAGCTGCAGTAACGGATACTGCTGAATACCCAAAGGGGGAGAGAAATCCAGCATTTCGTTCTTTCTCATACTTGATAGCTTCAAAATGCACTCTCCTTCTGGATAAAATTCCAAGAGAAAGAGCTGGACCAAAGAGTTTAAAGAAAGAAGCTCCTTCCCTGGCTTCAGCATCACGCACCCTTTCATGAACCCTGCAACAAAATGTCGAAGAGGGATATTTTTTTAAAAACAAATTGAGTTTTGAAAATTTTCTATCATATCTGTGCTAATAATAATATGTCCCAAAAAACAACGATTTTGTATAGACCTCTCGAATTAATAAGAAAAAGGTAATGGGGTGCCAAAGCATACTGGCAAAACACCATCATATATGCCTCTCTTACCACGCGCTAGTAGTCTTAACTACTCATCTAATATCAGAACTAAATTTATTGAGGAAGTGAGAATAATCTGTTGAGAAACAGTCACAGAAACAATTTCTCAGCTCAATATAATCATATCTGAAACACTTGTCATGCACTTTAAAAAAATAAGACACACGCAATGTGAAGGAAGTTCTCAAAGGAGAAAAAAGAAGGGGAAAAAAAAAGTCACTACGTACTCCTGCCAGTCATCTCGAGCTGTTCCCTCCAAATATCTCAAGTACGCAGCCAATGCATTCAATACTGTATTTGTCCCACCTCCAACAACACTTCCTTTTCGCGTCACAAAAACAGAGTTATTTGCTCTTTTCTCCTGGAAACGCTCGCCATATTTTAAACTGGATTTCTTTTGATTGTTTTCCCCTGACTTTAATAGTTCATTCATCAATATGGTTTCAGTTGACTTCCCCTTGATTGAAGTCCAACTCATTTTCGGTTTATGCGGATTTTTGTTCATAAATTCCATCACATCATCAAATGTTGGGATAGGACCTAATCCACAACAAAATTATCACTTTACAAAATGGAGACATCTAAATTCAAATAGAATCATAAGCTGGAATACCATGCACTGGAAAACTTACCCCAATTCAGCTCCTCATTTGCACCAGGTAGTGCTGATGCTGGAAGAGGTGAGGATACTGGCAGCTGAAGTTTCTCGAAGTCATCGTACGAATCAGGAAGATCCTTTAAATTCTACACAGCATAACAAGGCAATAACTCTTCATCATACAAACACAATAAAATCACAACACACAAGAATGAAAAAAAGCACAGAGGTATAATTCCAATCACAAACACCTTCAAATCATAAAATGGAGTCTGCCAAAGAACAAAATTTGGGTTCCCCTCCACGAAAGGCAGCATCTCCAAAGCTAAGTTCTCTTTGACAGAACCAATCAGTTTGCGAAGCTCGTACTCAACTTCCTCTTCAGCATACAAATGGGTGGCATTAACCTGTTCAAATCCTTAACCATGAATTTCAACTAAATAAATAGATGATTACTTCAACTTGTCTAGATAAACCGAAGCCAACTACATAACAACCTGTTTTGCCAGATTTCTGATCACACTTTCAGCATTCCCCAACCTGATCATCAAATTTGAGCCTTGACTTCTCAACGAGTTTCTCAAATCCTCCAACGCTATTATAAGCATTTCCAGCGTTTCATCAGAAAATCCTGCAAATTTCACAACAATCAAACAACGATTCTTTCAAAAATTCAAACCACTGATCAAATTCAAGAGCTTTGGGAGGGTATAGAAAGTACGAGAAACAATGCGGTGATCAAAGACGTAGAGAGGAACGAGAGAAGAATGTTCGGAGGCGGCCAAAAGTCCGGGATGATCGTCGATTCGAAGGTCGTGCTTGAACCAAAGGACGGCCGCGCCTCTCTTCTCCGATGGCATCTCGCTCTCGCCGGCGGCCATTTGAGCCTTGATTGTCCAAGGAAAACGGTGCCATGTAGACAAAGTTCGGAAAGTGTTTGGTGAGCAGGAAAGTGAGGGAAAATGAGGGAAAGTGAAGTGCGCCGCCATGGGAAAGAAAGGGGGAGGAACGATTGGGGACGTCCATTAAGGGAAGAGAAAGAACGAGCTTTTTTGATTATTTATTGGGGGAAAATTTGTGGTTCGTTAGGGTTTGCCATGGTTGAACCTGGAAACACAGAGAGTTTTGTGGTGGAGAAGAATCTAGCAGAGAAGAGTCCAAGTGAGTTGGAAAATTCTGTGGACCAGAGGACCTTTCTGTTCTTCCTGCGTTTGACTTTTTGCTTTTAGGTTTTGACCCCATGATTTGTTATTATCGATTAACGACCACAATTTTTTTTCCTCTTTACAAATGAATCCTCAACCTTTTCTCCTAAGAAAAATTCTTCAAATTATTAAAAATAATGTTTTGTTAGTCCACAATTTCTCAAATCTGTCCATTCATTTCATGCTTCTATATGAATTTCATTAATATCAAAAAGAGTGTTTAACATAAAAATATATGAGTGTAAAGACGCACTGTAAATTTAATTATAAAAAACAAAAAAAAATTCAAAAAACATGTGAAGCACGCTTTACGTTCAATAGTGATTTGTCTTTTCGATTTTTTCTCATGAGGAATTGCAACTCGACCCATATGATAAAGTGATAATTGATGATTTCGAGCACTGATGTTTATAATTAGAGACTAATAAAACATTATTTTTCAATAATTTAAAGATTGTTTATTTCGAAACAACAAAAAATAAAGACTTATCTATCATTGATAAAAAAAAGATTGAGGACATGAGGTGTCAATATCTCTTTTTACAAACTTCATATTCAAATATCATTATTAAAACTTTAATTTTTTTATTTACAAAACCTATAAACCTCAAAATATCCCTTTCATAAAGTTGAAAAATGATATAGATAAGTGATAAAGGATAAAGGTTGCAAGTCTATAAACAATTGGGGAGGAAAATAGCAATATCATAAAGATATAAAATCCACACAAATACTAGCACAGAAAATCACTTAACCAACTAAACTGAAAATGGCGCTACAAATCCACTCTCCCTCGTTTTTCCCCACCAAACCTTATCATATTCTCTCCCACATCTCAGGCAAGACCCCGTTCCTCGTCAAATCTCAGAACTCATCGGAAGCACCCGAATCCGCCGTCGAGGTCCCGCCGAAGAAACCCAGTTCAGGATTGGGGTTTGGCTCGTCTCCAACCAAATCTCCGGCCAAAGAGAATGTGTCTACTCCTACAAAGAAGAAGAGTAGGGGTAAAAGAGAAAGGGCTTCGATAATTAGGCGGTCGCCGGTGGAGAAACCAACTTTTGCTTCTGTGGAAGACGTGGAGAAGGCCAAAGAGAGGGGTAGAAATGAGAGTGCTTTTCTCCTTGCTTGGTTGGGGCTTGGTGGGATCATTCTCTTCCAAGGCATTGCTCTCGCGGCATCGGGTATTATTGCAATTCAATTTTTCTTAATTTCGAAGTGGATTATTTGTGTTTGTGTTCTTGTTAATCTTGCATTTTGGGTAATTTTTATGGTTGTTGTTTATGTGAATGGACATGGAAAATTGGTATGTTTATAGTTTGTTCTTGTTCTGATTGATTCATGTAACAAATTTTTGTAGATAATGTGATTGATTTCTTGCTATAATAGACAGGGACACAACATTTTGGTCTATGTTAATTTAATTATGGCAAGACATTCGTTGGTAAACATATACATGTTAAGCTTTAAGTTGTTTAGAGTTAATATATAGATTATGGGAGATTGACTATTTGGTACTCTGTAGTTTGTGTTAATGACATAAAATACCCTAGTGTTTGAAAAAAGATATGGGGACCTGAAGATCCATTTATGCCAATTTGGTACCTAGGGCATGAGAAATGTCCAAAATATGCTCATTATATTATTTAATTATTAACTAAATCAATAAAATCATTTAAAAAGTAAACCAATTTAAACCCGAATATGATCAAAACCCAATTTATTTTTTTAATTTTTTTGGTAAAGTTTTTATTATTTGAAATATTAATGAATTTATTTATTAAAGGATAGTTTGGGTCATTTTTAAAAAAATTGTGTTGACTTATGTTGACTAGGGTACCAACTGTCTTAGAAAAAAGGTCGTTAGGGTACCAAATTGTCTTAAATCAATCTTCAGGGTATCCTCATGTCTTTTTTCAATACCAGGGATACTTTTTGTCATTAACCCAAACTACATGGTACCAAATAGTCAATATCCCTATCATGAATTATAGTTTTTTCTTGATTGGGCTATTGCACTAGTAACCAAGTGACACAAGTTTCTTTGTTTCTATTAGTTAACCTCTTTTTGCTTGCAGAGGTATAACAACCTCTCTAAAGAATTGTTATCCAATTTATCATCCTCAGATTTGCATTTCAATAACTTTCAATGGACAAGTGTTCTTCTTTTTGCTGGCTTGAACATATATGAAACTTGTGGGAACATACTTGCCTCTGTATCATTGAGTTTCCAAAGTTATGCATAATTTAATTGTTTGCTGTTTTGTTCATGGAATGTACGATTGAATTGAGGTGTCCAAACGGCACGTGCTAATTCACTGGTGGGTTAAACTAGTATGGTTTCATTTGCATTAGAGGTTCAACGACCTAAACTTTTGGATTTGGACACTGGATTAGTCAATTGGGTTGTGACAGGAATCTCAAATTGCATATTTTATCATGTTGAGTGGTAGTTTAGATCAAACAACCAACAAATGCTCTGTTTCTTTGGCTTGTCAGAATCATTCAAGAAGTAGTTGCATGCTGACTAAGTTTTAAAGAATTATATTATTCGAATGTGATGTCTTTTTATATGTAAGGCTGGTTTACAAACTTATCTGCATTGAGCAGCAGTAGAAAGCCAACGAATAGATAGAGTGGCCCGATTTGTAGGGCTTTCTAAGTATCTTCCTTTCAAATCTTTACGGTGTCTGCTTTTTGAAGTAGTAAATGAAATGGTTTTATGACATCGAAGAAGTGTACTCAATTAGTACTGAATAATGAATATGTTGGTCAAAACCGTACTGTTTAAAGATTGTAACTTCTAAAACATTCTGCATCTTCCTGAAATCATATGAAATCAGTATCTTCCATGTCTTTGGAAAAATAGGTTTAACTTGATAATGAAATTTATGAATGATATCTAGCAGCCTGGAACCTAATATCTAAAAAATATAGAAAGATCGCAAGAATATGGAAAGCTCTAGTGACAAAAGCAGTTTCTAGTCCTCAGTGATTGTTGTAGATGTGGAGAAAATTCATTGCGATTGAAATATTTTGAAGAAATGTGTAACTATTTTCATCATGAATTTTCCATTTGCAGGTTTCCTACCAGAAGAGTGGGACAAATTCTTTGTGAAGTATTTATATCCATCTTTTACCCCAACAGTCGGCTTTTTCATTGCTGGAACAGTTTCCTACGGAGTGTTGAAGTACCTACAGAATGAGCAACTCAAAGATCAGAAATGATGTTTAATTGGACTAGAACTTTCAGGTACAAAGAGATAGTTTGTTATAATATGAGGGAGGGTTGATAAGTTCTTAGGTTGTATTTGTTGTGTGTATCATGTTATATAGAAAGATGAATGAGAAAATCTGAGAGCTCTTTCTTCCTAAGGAAATGAAACTCGCCTTTGGCGGATCCTTTGGGAAATTTCACCTGTCATGCTTCAATGAAATAGCTTTTTTCCATAGTATATTTCTCTCTGTTATGATTTCATCAACCAATTGACAATTAAGTCCCAATTTTTTCAAAATGTTTTGCAGGTGTGAAAATCAACTATGAAAAATAGTGGTTCAGTGATCACCTTCAATTTAAGGCACTGCTTGATTTTTGCTAGAATAAGTTGCTTTCTCCATTTTGAATCATTTACCCATAGTTGAAAATGTCGGCATTTTCATGATATTTTCGTCAATATTTCCTTATTTTAAGGGTACCGATATCAATATCGCATATTATATCTTTTCGCAAAATATTCTTGAAATTTTCAGAAATATCCTTGATATATCCGTAAAATATCGATATCGAGAAAGTGTAGTTATAATTTTACATAATGAAAAAGATTTAAAAACATTAATGAATTAATTTTTTTGAAATTTTTTTGTTTTTAACGTTTTGTTAAATTTTAAAATAACATAATACTATTGTATAATTTACTTTATTACAAATTTATACTTTACTTTTAGGATAATAAAAATATAGTCATATATTATAGTCAAATTTACTATTAAATCCATAACCTAGTGAGCGTTCCCTCATTACACACAAGATAATGATCATGAGTGCAGAGGTGCTAGTCCAAGTATAGAGACTATTAGGAAAGGCTTTATAAGAAAAAATAGAAGAGCAAAATCAATAATGTCGCCATATATATATAATCAAGACAATCTTTCAATCAGGTTTGGATTCATAAGTACAGAAACGGACCATATTTAATCATCTAATGAGCCAAATTATACACATTATCCTTGTGCATATGGTTTTGAATCTATAATCTAGTGACGATGATTCTAGAAGTTTTGGAATTTTTGATTTTTCATCT
>WUAT03188287.1:0-11789 GCA_010015005.3 Ulmus americana | reverse complement strand
ATTTGTGATTTTCAAAAATTTGAAAATTCAAACAAAACTTATTGTGTTTCACACTTCTTTTATTTTTTACGGCTACGCACCTCAAAATTCGATCTTGGGAGTTGAATATTTTCAACTCTGTTTCTCGACCAATCAGGAACCTCCTTGGTCTTGAGGTACTTTGTTGTTTATTTAAATCTTTCAAAATCTTTTTCTTTCTTTTCTTATGCCCTCTTCAAACTTTAGAAAACCCTAAGTCTGAAACCTCTTCTTCCTTGTTTAAGCTCACTTTTCTTCTGCAAATTCTTCAAATCCTTCTATTTCTTTCTCATCGGACCTAAAATTCTCATAATGGCTGGAACTTCTCAAGCCGTTTCTTCATCTCATTCCCAATCTACTGCTGAAGTGGTTATTGTGGTGAAATATCGTCACGAATGCGAAATCCTAGAAGATTGCTCTCTTGAACTTCTAGGTCCAAAATATACAAGTTTGGAGTCAAATCCTTATGCTTCCCCCTGACTCCATCGTTATATCCAAACTTCACCTCCAAAACATTAGGCTTCGCCTTCCCCCTTTCTTCCACTATATTTTTGCTATTCACGACATTCATCCTTTACAAATTTCCACCAACTCGATCAGGATGATGATCGGGTTTGTACTTCTGAACCTGATTAAAGACCAAGGCTTGGGAGTTGAATATTTTCAACTCTGTTTTGTTAGGGTACGGTCAGGTAAGACTAATTAATACTACTTTACTCATGGAAGGGATGGGTTTTTCTTTACTGGCATCCTTCAAAAGACACCGAGCCCATGCATTTATTCCTCCTTTCTAGGAATTGGAAATCACCAGTCGTTAACCATAGTATTTTTCCAATCTATAATTACAGTAATATTCCATCTTAATTCTAAAATTTATGAAAAATTGTTTAGCTTTTCAATTATCCTTCGGCTAACCCTGACTTCTTTAAAATTTTCAACTCCTGAGCATTCTAAACTCTTCGATCCCAAGACACCCAAGCCCTCCGAAGAGAGGGTTAAATACCTCCCAAGGTTTATTGGGAAGGATAAGAACATTGCCCTTCAGATCTTCCAAATAATCAACTCACTTTCTCTCTCTATCCTCTATTGCTGCACTCTTTACTTGGAGATGCATAGTGCTGGCAACCCTATCCCCTTGATGAAGAATTCTCGGCAAATTTTTGCTCGAGTCCCTTCTAAGACTCTTATTTTTGCTCAAGCTCCTCACTGTTGAAATTTTTGTGATCCCAAGGCAAAGAATTTTGTGTGTCTTGAAAACTACCTTAGCCTTTCAGAGGATGATGAATTTAGTAAAATCAACTCCATCATCAGTGACATCTGCAAACTATCCTCCGCCAAACCACCAACAACTGACGAGTCCGAAAGGACTAAAACTTCCACTCCAAATAAGGATTCCACTAAACCTTCTTCTATCCAAAACCTTTTGGGCCCAAACAACCTTCAGGCACTCAACCACCTCTGGCCCTGATCTCTGATCCTTCAGCCACTCAAACTATCGAAGCCTTGAAGATGAATACAAAGAGAAAGGCTCAGAAAATGTTTAAGGCTCTAGTTCTAGCCAACGAACGTTTGGGGGCTATGAGCCCGAAAGGCTCACAAACTAGTGGTTTTGGGACTAAATATCCTAAAAGAGAACCCGCCCCAAAAAAGAACAAGTCCTTGGACAAACCAGCTCCTTTTTCTTCACATACAAATCCTTTGGAAATCCTCAGACCACTACTCCAACGATCCCAGTTAACTCTCTTCTTGCTTTTTCTGGCACTTCTTCAGCTAATATTACTACTCCCCTCCTCCTTCAAAGAGCTATAGAATATTCTCATATGGAGGAAGTTTTGCTAGTATTGTAGAAATAAAGGCATTTTCTCCTGAATTTGATTCTCTTGTCTCAAATATCTCCGATCCGAGTTATACGAAGAAAATGGTTGCTTTGATTGCTCATTAGAAGGACATGGACATTATGGAGGGTGTCAAAGGAAATCTTATTCTTGCCGCTAGTCTAATCCAACAATTCTTGAGCGTCCTCCAAGCTTCTGAAAATAAACAAAAAGAGTTGAAGTGCCAAGTGAAAATCCTTTCTCGTGAGTAGGCCTAGGAAATTTCTAGCCTCGAAGCTGAGAGGACCATAGCGGACAACTTGGTCCAAGAAAAGCAAGCACTATTGGCCGAAACTGAATGACTAAGAATAAAAGGCCAAGAGTGGGAAGGAAAATTTTCTCAGTCGGAGAAGGATTCGAAGGTAAAATTCTTAACCAATCTTCTATTCTTCTCTAATTTTCCTTCTTTCTTACTATGACTTCCTCCTCAAGTTGTCCGCGAAGAAAAAAAAAAAACCTTGAGAAAAAGCTTCAACTATCAAAGGAGAAGGAGGATGAAAATATCAAGGGTAAATGCACGGAAGTTTTCGAGCAATGTTTCGCTTGTTATTCATGAGCCGGTGTTATCAACAGTTGCAGTGGGTCTAGACTTGGCTGGGAAATGGCTATTTGTCCTCGGAAAGAATGCTTATTTGAAGGGCCTGACGCCTATGACCTTCGTAATAACTTGGTCGCTAATCAATATGACCAAGCATATTACATTGAGAAAGAAAGTCTGTACATCGATTTTAGTTTGGACGACAAATAAGAAGGGTATCAAGAAAAGTAGGTGGAGGACATGCCTACTGGTCAACTTGCCAAATAGCAAATGATCTTCCAGCTTCTTCAAATCCTCTGGAACATTCGATGACCTGGTCACTATTTCTTTCACTTAACCACATCAAAGTCTATGGATCACATTCGAGGGACTAGCCGACTTGAGGACCCCTATGTGTAGGATTGATCCCATTGATTAGTCTTTCAACATAGTGGCTGCCACCCCACTACAAACTCCTTTAGCTCCTTCCGACAAACATCCTTCGAGTCAAGGAGGTGTAGCTGTTTAGTTCTTTCTAGTTTTCTTTTTCTTGTAATTTTAATGTAATTCTCAATATTTCTTACATGTTTGTAACTTTTGACCTTATTAACCATCATCCTTTTTTTGTCTTTTAGTTAAATTACAAGCTCATTTAGTTAAAATCTTTGATCACTGTGTCCTCTGCCTTGGTTACACTAAGAAACATATTCTGTTAAATTATTCCAAGTTCAAAGTTCCAATAAGGAGTCCCCTTGGATCACCATTTTTTCATATAAGAATCTAATGTGGAGGGCCATGTTTGAGCGATCTTCTGCTTGCTTATCACATTTTCTATCTTCATGCTAAAGCTTCGCTTTCACCGGAGTTTAATTCATAAGAGCATTTTTGGGGCAAATCTTTGTCGGATTAGATATTGGCTTACTCCAAAATATGAAGGATATTTCACATATGAAGATTATCTCGATTTTGTTACCCTCATTCTTCGTCGCTTCAAACATCGTCCTCTAAGCAACCCACTCACTTATCTTTCGAATGATGAGATATACTACCCTTAAAGGATAAATTTTATCAAGTCAAAAGATGATCTTCCTTTCTTTCCTCTGAAGGATGCAAATCTTATCTCTCTGAAGGATCTTTCGGAATATGTAACCTTCACTCTTTTAAAAAGCTAACCTTTAAAGTTCCTTCAGGACAACCAGCCATGCTTATATCATGCTCATTTCTATCCTCATGGCGAAAGTCCTTCAGTTGAATCTTCTTGATTCCACCCTCTTGAAGATGATGATGTGGATACGTCTCTACCTTGGTGTATCCATCTAGAGGAGGATACTTCCTTCGAGCTTGCTAGTGACATCTCCCACCGAGAATATTTGAGCCAACTCAAGAAAGATTAAGATGAAATTCAAGCGATGAGACGTTGGGGAGTCAAAGGAAGGACTTCTATCAATATGATGCACTCCAAAGGCCTTCCACCCCTTATTGTGGAGTGAAAATTCCTCACCTGGCTTCTTATCATTGACATTCATCTTGTAATAAAAAGCATTATGTAATACTTCTTTATGAATAAAATTTTAACTTTTTGGATATCTTCTTTGCTTTTCTCAAAGCTTGCATAATCTTGATAATAATGACCTTGCATCCTTTGATATCGTTATATGCTTGAAATATGAAGCATGAACTCATCAATATTGAGAAAGGGCCTCCAATCCTTTAGCTTTCTCATATGGTGAAGAATTCAGACTTCAAGATGCCCCAACCATCTCTTAAGAGTATATTCCCTAGATATAAATCCTTCGAGAAGGGGCCTCCAAGTCCTTAGATTCTTTTTTCATGAAAGATTTAAATCTTGAGATGCGACCACCCTGTCCTTGGCCATCTCTTAGGAATACCTCATGCTTGAAATTCGAAGCATAGATAGTAGACTTGAATCCTCTAAGAAGGGACCTCTTGGTCTTGACCTTCTTATATCACGAAGGATTCATATCTTGAGATACGACCACCCTGGCCCTGCCATCTCTTTAAAAACTATCTTACGCTTGAAATTCAAAGCAAGGATAGGGACCTAAATCCTTCTAGAAAGGACCCTTAAGTCTCTACCTCCCCATTTCATAAAGGATTTAAGCCTACGAAATGCGACTACCCTGGCCTCGTCCATCTCAAAAAAATTTGGAAGGATTAAAACACCTAAAGGGAACCTCTAGGTTTCGACCCTTTAATTTATTTCAATCCTTTAGAAGGGAACATTTCGGTCTCTACCCTTTGTTACTTCATTCCTTCAGAAGGGGAACCTCCAATCTCAACCCTTCGTTTTCTAAATTTTTTTGAATTCTCATAAAAAATCCGTCATCACCAAATGTTCAGAAACCTCATTTTATGAAAGAAAAAAAAACTCATTCCATTCATTTCTTGAAAATTACGTAGGGGTTAGGATGTAAAAATCCTCAATTGCTGCCTCGTTAAAAACTTATTTCCGAAAAACCCATTAGGACAAAACTGAAACATGGGAAAGCAGTACAGTTCCCATTCAAATTTTACATCAAATGAAATATTTGTTTCAAAAACATTGCATTCCAAGTTTGAGGAACCTCTTTCTTATTGCTTAGATCGGTTAACTTGTACGTTCCCTTGCCCAATGCTTCCTTAATCTTTTAATGGACCTTCCCACTATTCGCTGAACTTCCCCTTTTGCATAACCTTCGGAATCCTTCACATTACCCATTATCCCTTTAAGAAATGCCTAACCTTTGCCTTTTGATCATATAACACCCTGGCTTTGTGTTGGTAAGCTGCTCTTTTTTTTTTTATGCAGACTCTTGTACTTCTTCAAGAAAATCCAAATTCCTTGCCAGCTGCCTCTAGACCTCTTATGTGTTTTCTGCTACCAAATTAGTTATAGTTGGTAAGGCGGCCTTCATCAGAAGCACTACCTCTGTCCCAAACATTAACACGAATGGTGAATCATCCGTTGATCTTTTCTTCATCGTTTGTTGCGCCCAAATGACCTTTGGATGTTCTTCAAACCAAGCTCCCATCTTGTTTTCTAAATTCTTTCTCAAATTCCCAACTATCAAATTATTGGTTGCTTCTACCATTCCATTTACTTCAGGATGATACACTGGTGAAAAATTAATCTTAATCCCATACATCTCCTCGAAGCTTTCTACTTTGGCATTGTTGAATTGAGTTATGTTATCCATAACCAAAAACTTTAGCATTCCAAACTGGCAAATTATATTCTTCCAAATGAAATCGATCACATCATTTGTCGTCATGTTAGAGTACACTTTGGCTTCTACCCTATTGGTAAAATAATCTGTCACAAGGAGAATGAAGCATCTTCCTCCCTTTGCCATTGGTAGCTTCCCAATTTTATCTACTCCCCATTTCATGAATGGCCACAGGCTAATGACAGAATAACAATGTTCTGAATGTTGATGGATCAACGGACTATGCTTTTGACATTTCTTGCACTTTTTAGCATAGTCTTGGGCATCTTGCATCATATAGGGCCAAAGGTATCCTGCTGTTATTGCTTTATGCGCTAAACTTCTTCCTCTAGAACGGTTGCCACGAACCCCTGAATGGATTGTTTTTAAGATTGTTTGGGATTCTTTCTTTGTTACGCATCTTAGCAATGGACAGGAGAATGATTTACTACATAATATCTTATCTATTAAAGTGTATTTAGCAACCTTTAATCTCAGTTTTCTTGCTTCATTTTTATCTTCCGGCAACTTGGAATCTTTCAAGTAATCAATAATTGGCTTCATCCATCCATCCTCCACAATTTTTTCTCCTTCTTCCTCCTCAGCTTCTATCATATTAATATCCGTCGGGCAATTATATGAAGTAGTTATCTCTTTTTTCTTCTTCTATTCGCAATAAGTTGCTCCTTTAGATAATTTGTCGGCCTTGGCATTAAACTCTCTTTTTATCACTTGAACATCTATATTCCAGAATTGTTTTACTAGCTATGTCACCTTGACATAATAATCTTTCATTATTTTATCCTTCACTTTGAAGATTCCATTCATATGTCCCGAAATTAATTCCGAATCCACAAAGAATTTTAAGTTTTGCACTCCTAACTTCAAAGTCAACTCTAATCCATACAACAGAGCTTCATATTTTGCCTCATTGTTCATCATTTGCTTCTTAAGCCAAAAAGCTTCTTCAATTAGAACCCCAAAAGATGATTCTAGCACGACTTCGATCCCTGCTCTATCCTTATTTGATGCCTTGTTGGAATTAAGAGTCTATCTCATTCATTCCTCTAGAAGCACCATCAAATTCTTCTCCATAGGTTTGAAGGATTGGATTTCTACAAGAAAATCTGTCACCACTTGCCATTTCTTTGTTGTTCTTGGAGCATACTTTATGTCGTAAATCCCTAACTCAATTGCCCACTTTGTTAACCTTCCCAAAAGATTAGGCTTTGAAAGAATCTGTCGAATTGGATAGTTCATCATTACCATAACTGGATGAGATTAAAAATAATGCCGAAGCTTCTTTTTTGCCATGACCAAGGCGAGAACCATTTTTTCCATGTTATTATATCTTGTTTTAGCATCTAACAACAACTTGCTCGCATGGAACACTGGTTTTTTTTTTCTTACTAACATTGCACTCACTACCGCATCTGAGATTGCTAAATACAAGAAAAATTCTTCTCCATCCTCCGGTGCTGATAGAATTGGTATCGAACTCAAATATTTCTTTAATTCCCTAAACACCTTACTCTGCTCTTCGCCTCACTCTAAAGATGTAGACTGCTTGATACTTTGAAAGAATGGATTGCATCAATCTGACATCTTTAAAATAAATCTCTCCAAGGCTGCGATCTTTCCTACTAAGCTTTGTACATCCCGAACAGTCTTTGGTTCTTCAATTTCTGATAGCATTCTCATTTGAGTCAGACTCGGCTCTATCCCTCACTTTCTCACCACATGCCCCAAAAATTGTCCAGAGGATACTCTGAAGGCACATTAAAAAAGGATTTAGCTTCATTCTAAACTTCCAAAAGATCTAAAAAACTTCCTCTGTATCCTAGATATGATCTTTGGATTTCCTGCTCTTAATCACCATATAATCGATATAAGCCTCCACTTGCATTCATATTAGCTTCGTGAGCATCAAGAAAGCTCATCCTCTCATACCCGACAATTGCATTTACCAATTAGTCTATCTTTGATGGTGAATAACTATCCTTCAGATAGATTCTTCAGATAGACATTATTCAGATTATTTAATTCTATACAGACCCTCCACTTGCTGTTTTTCTTCTTTACTACAACCACATGGATAACCATTGAGGGTATTCGCATGGCTTGATCGCATCTGTGAAACCCTAGAAAATCCACATCATAGGTTAACTGTCTTATTGTAATTAAATAACATTAAAGAGAATTTTTATGGCAATGCCGTGTTTAAGTTTGATGCTTCGAATTTGTAAAAATTGAATAAAAGAGTTACGAATATAATTGTTTTATTAATGTCATAAATATTGACATTCCTTGAGGATTAATGCATAATAAAAGTGAAAGAAATAATGTTTAAAATTATACATTAAATAAATCAGAATTTAAAAAGGGATTAAAGAAACGAATTCTATTGTAGGCATTTAATAAAATTAAATATGTAAGTAAATTGTATTATTGAGTCCCAAATAAATAGCCAAATAAGTTATAGGATTAAATAAGAATTAAATTGTAATTAATTAACATTGAGGCAATATAAATTATGCACTAATTAAGAATTAAGAATTACAAGTATTAAAGTGTTTTAAAAACGATTTTTGAAGGTTTGAAATTAAATTGGAAGTATAATTAAAATTAAAAATAAAAATAAAAAGACAAAGGATCCGGCTAAGGTCAATAGCCCAGGCCTTCTAGCCAGGACTACCTCAAGCCATCTGCAGGGCCATCCGGCTAAGAGCTCGCAGGCTGTGCACGGGACTGGTTGCATAGACCGAGATAAGCTCGAGCAGTTGCCCAGTCCGCTCAGACAAGGACCAAGCCAGGTCTGCTAAGCCTAGCCCCCATCCGCATGAACACAACACCCCTTAGCCCAAACTCTCGGCCAACAAGTGTCTATAAATTACCCATCAGGAAGCTTATAATTTGGGTAGCATATAGTTCTCTTCCTGCATTTCTAGAGCAGCTAACCAATGGACCCAAACAATGGAAATTTGGGTGTCGAACTCTCAAGCCCTAACCGACTCACTCCACCAATGCATGCGCATTTGGTGTCTTACTTTGTCCCCCACTACATACTAATCATCCCATAAGAGTTGAGATTAAGCAGTAATCATATTTAAGTTTCCTTATAAATGGAGCCAAGCTAAGAAGCGGAAGACTTGCTGCTAAAGCACTCCCAAACTCCCTCTTTATTCTTCTTTCTGCAGACCAAGAATGCAAGCACGAACAGAGGGCTGTTCTTGCCCTTCCGGTCCAATTCTTTCATGGTTTTTGAATCCAACTTCCAGGTTTGATTTAGGTAAGAAATGAGATTCAATTACCCATAAGAATATGAGGATAAAACTAATTCTAGTGCTTGCAAAATTGGAATTTCTTTCAGGGTGTTCCTTCAGCCAACAAAAGGGAAGGTTGGAGAAAATTTGAATCAAATTATTTTCCAACCAAGCTTTCAGGTATAAATTCATGTTTTGATTACTGGAGATTTATGTTACGAGATTTATGTTGCATGTATGTAATTATTTTTTGGAATGGAATTACTTAATTGCATGCAACATTTGAATGTGTAGAATTGAGTTTAAGATTTTCCTGCCTCAGCTTTAGACAGGTTTTATACACGATTTGCATGTGTTGATAGAGGGACCTATAGAACTCTGATTTTGCTCACAATGGCTTGTTGGAAAGCTCTGGATGTCTAGTTTAAAATATTAAAATTCAAGAAGGATTGATCTATTGGAGTTTTAGATATGTGGCCTTAAAGGCCAACTACTCACTAGGAGCCTTTTTTAGCTTACTTTTGGAAAATAAAGTTTTAAAGTGTAAAATTTGAGAATCCGAGCATTTTTCTTCCATGCAAAATTTCATAAACTTAATTTGAGGTTTGAATTACGAGAAAACATATTTTATAGAATTGTTAGAGTTAGAATTATAGGATAAAACAAATTGTTCATAGGGATAGGTTAAAAACTAGAAACTTGTTAAGTTGTGATTCTAAGTTCCCTGTTTTGATTTCATCCACTTAGATAACAAACTAGATTTTAATTAATATTTTTCATGTAGATAATTAAGGAATTGGGTAAGCTTTTAAAAGTGGTTTCAGATTAAATGAATTTGAAATAACTAAGAACCAATAATTTGAAATCAGGGCGGTAAATTTGAGATAACTCAAATATTTTAAGTTAAAGAAACTTTCGACAAGCGAACTTAGAGTTTGAGTTTTGAATTGAAATTTTGATGGTAGATTCCTCAAGATCTTAGAAAACTTTAAAAGTAATTTTGTCATTTCAAATTTAAGTTGAAGAAGTTATGAACAATTTAAACTACAAAGGTCTTGTAGGATAGTTTTGAACTAAAAAGTGACTGTGTGTTTAAAATGTGATTCTTTAGTAATTAAAGAAGGGTAAAAAATGTGAATTGAATTTTTAAACTGAATTTTAAATGTAAAGTGGGTTTTATAAAAGGATCCTTTGATTTTAAAAGTTTTACAATTAAATTGTTTCTAAGTCTGGGTTAATAAGAAAGTCAATTATAGAATCGGTGGATTAATCGCTAATCCTGTTTATATAGAAAGTCAATTATAGAATCGGTGGATTGATTTTTTTTAATAGTGTACAATCTATGGATTTAAATTGTGTTTTTCAGTATAAAGAGGAATTGGAAAAGGAGGCACAACTAAAAGCTAAGTAAAACCTCACCTACAACATGTAACAAAACCCGTTTGAAAAGAGAGCGCTGTATACCTATTGTGTTATGTGCAATGCTGTGTTAATTGTAGTAAGTGCCTGAATATGTGAAAATTATAAAATAATAACATGTTAATGTAAATTTGTGCATGATTAATAGGTGACTTGAACATGTGAAATTGACAAGTGATAACATATTATTGTAAATCTGCACGTGATTAAATGGCTGTATGATAACCAAATATTGAAATACAACATGGTAAATATAATCGTTATTGCTCTAAGGTTATCAATTGGTAAACATAGTCAAATAATCAATCGAGAATATCTGTGCTATAAATGTGTTTCATGTAGAGATTAAAATCTAAAAGCTACATGCATGAATTGAATATGCATACATGATACACATGATTTGAAAAGCTTTCCATAAAAGTCTCCATTAAAGGACTTTGCTCACTATGATTGATTTAAAAGTATTTGTGGAAAAAGTGAGTTTGGAGATTGGAAAGTTTAAAATAAAAGGATTTTGATTTTACGGTGTCGCACCAATCATCTTCATTATAGAGAGAATTTATGCAGGTTTCGACTTCTCAAGGCCAGTTGCATCCTCCACTATATGTGTGAGGAAATAACTAAATGTTTCAATCAGGGATTTCGTCAAGATCAACCCTCTCAAAAAGTTCTTGGTAGCGCGTTGCATCCTTCACTATATGTGTGAGGAAAGAACTAAATATTTCAATCAGGGACTTCGTTTGGATCGGCCCTCTCGACAAGTTCTTAGTAGCATGCACGGTGTGGACATTAGGGCCCAAAACGTTTTTAAAGGGAGATTTTTCACGGAATCAAGATTTTATAAAAGTTCATATCGTTTTAAACAAACATAAAAAGTTTAGAGTCTACATCAATAGTTATTTATTATCTGCATTAGACTTATCTAGATGCTATGAATCTGTGTATATTGTTGTGATTGATATTATTATGAATGTCCAAGTGAATATTATGTTCTACATATATTGAACCTATTGTTGTGAGTATATATGCAGTGTCTTAACATGCTAAGTAAATTGCACAATTTTTGTGAGATAGCACGTTTGTACTTACTGACTTTCGACTCACGACTTACGTTTGTGTTTGTAGGTATCACTGGTGGATTATCAGACTAGCTAGGCAGGAGACGTTTGGAGGGTCAGTATGGGAAAAAATCCGCTACGCTATTATGTTTTTCACAATCTATTTAGAGGTTGAAAAAGTATTAATTATTTATTGTTTTGTAATATTATTAGTATGGTTCTGCAAGCAACTTTACGTTTCTAGTATTATTTCAATCCCACAAGTTTTCAAAGAAAAGGTTTTTTAGTGCCGAACGGGATTTACCAGATCATAAGGAAACAACATAAATGTTGATTTATGATTCCTTCACCTCTTTATTTTGATGATTTGTACAATTGATTAGAAAATATTTAACATTTTTACTCTATGTGAAAATTACTTTTACGGTTTCAAA
>WUAT03188177.1:0-11790 GCA_010015005.3 Ulmus americana | reverse complement strand
GCCGAAGTTGCAGTCGCTGGAGTTGGAGGTGTAGGTTTGGGTGCGATTAGGGATTTAGGGAGAGAGATTGTGGGTTTTATAGATTGTCGGAGCATATGGACTGGGGGAAGTGGGTCAATGACAAAGGGCCAACGGAGCGGTTGGATCGGCGACGGAGTTCGACGAACAAGTCGAATCGGTGATGGGGTGGCTGGGTCGAGTTAAGGGAGATGAAGCCGACGAACAAGTCAAATTGGTGATGGGGTGGCTGGATCGAGTTAAGGGAGATGGAGTTGGGTGGCCAGATCGAGTTGAGGGGAGTTGGGGGGAAATGTTTGTTTGTTTAATTTTAATTTGATTTATTTGTTTAATTTTAATTTGATTTATTTGTTTGTTTTTATTTTAATTTTTGTTTTGTTTTGTAAAAAATTAATGTTACCTTTAATGTTATGTTTTTGTGTTTTATTTTTTAATTTTTTTAATGTTTATGTTTTTTAAGTTTTTTATTAATATTATAAATTATTTTTAATTTGAAAGTCAAACGGCAGTTTTGGTATTTTTAAAAAAATGGGTGGGTTCAGGGTACTAAAATGTTATTTACATAAACTGGAGGGTACTAAAATGTAATTAAACTAGAGGGTACTAAAATGTAATTATCCCTAAAGAAAATCATAACATTAACGAAGCAAAACTTACAAGACAAAAGACAGAGTCCGCTTATCAGCCTGAATGGCCATCAAAGTTCTAAAAAATAAACTTTTACTCGAATTACAAGAATCATCATTCATTCATTTCTAACAGCCCAATCAGCAAGTAAATGTGCAAAACTATTAATTTTTCTAATGACAAGAATGAACTCACAAATGAACTCATGAACATTTGAGGCACACAAAACCTCATCAATCAGCACTCCAAACTCATTGAGAATCTTTTTATTCACTTTAATAACAGAAATAACAATCGAACAATCACTAATAACAATTACTTACTTGAAACCCTCGCTATGTGCCACTATTAAACCTTCAAGAACTATCATACAGTCAGTTGTCGCAACACTCAAAGGAAGAGGCCAGAAGATGCTTCTAGTCATCAGAACATGCCCAATATGGTAATGCACCACCGCACCATAACTAGAGACTCCTCTACTAGCAACTACTGACGCATCATCAAACATAGAAACGACATTAGCCTTATTAAACTCATCCAAAAAGTAAACATCTCAATCAACAATTCTCTCCACGTCCCAATCCTTCCCCCCATGCCACACATCATTCTGAATATTCCAAACCTGCCAGGCAATCACCAAAAATATATTAAAATCATCCACAGATAGGGTAACCCCACACAGCATGAAACATGGATTCAAAAGGAAAACCACATCTAAAGCATTTAGGATCAATGCACATACCTTTGGTCCTAAGAGCAAGGGCATGAGGTAGCCAACCCTTGCATAATCTCCAAGTTTAATTCTTGATTTTCGGAAGGAGTTTTAGTTTTCACAAAGCTTTCCACCACCTAGGCATAGTAGTAAGATTGAAATTAGCAGCCACCCCGTTAAGAGAGAAAGCCACTTTATACCCACTATTCATAAGATACTCACAATCCCTCAAATAATGCCAAATAAGCACATCCTCGTTATCCTACAAACCAACCGACATGCTAAGAATGGCCTTAGCCATCTCCTCATCAAATAAATGTTTAATAAAGCCCGCATCCCACAAGACAGACTAAGTTCCAAAACCCGAAAGCCAATTGGAAAAGATTTTAAAAGAATAAGTGGCGGGGATCTAATGATCATTAATCACCCTAATCGAATCACCAGAACTAACCCTCCATCTTGAGCCCACTTCAATAACCCATCTCCTCCAAAGTAAGCTTTTCCAAACATACGAAGGCTTGGAACCCACTCTAGCCTCCAAAATAAAACTGGAATTATTGAAGTAACTCGCCTTGAGAGTCCTACCTACAAGAGAATAGGGCTCATGCAGTAGCCTCCAACATTGTTTTGCCAAAAAGAACCTTGTTAAAGCAACCCAAATCCTGAAAGTTGAGACCGCATCTTCTGTAGATAACACAACTTCTTCCATTTACTCTAGTGAGTTTTCTTCTTGTTATCACTAGACCCCCAGCAAAATCGAGCAATAATTCTTTGAAAGTCTTTAATCAAGGTTTTGGGGAGTTTAAAGCACAACATAATAGAAGACGGTATGACTTGCAGCACTGCTCTAATAAGAAGTCCCTTGCCAGCAAGAGAGAAAGTAGAATTATACCAGCCACGAACTTTATTCCAGACTCTGTCTTTAATGAATCAAAAAAGGTCTTTTTTACATCTTTTTGCAAAGATTGGGAGCCCTAAATACTTCTCATGACACTCAATAACCCAAACACCTAAAAAACCAACGATCTCCCCTTGTATCTCACTATTCACCTCCGCCCCAAAACACATTTCAGATTTATCAAAGTTTACCATCTGGCCAGAGACAGCCAAATAACAGTCCAAGATCCCCTTCGGAACTCTACTCTCATCCATATTAGCTTCAAGGAACATAAAACTATCATCACCGAACAATAAGTGAGACACCATCGGGCCACTAGAGCCAAAACTCATCCCCTTAATAATACCCTCACTTTTAGCTTTGGATAAAAGACAAGATAACACCTCCAAACAAAAGAGAAAAAGGAAATGAGAATCTCCCTTAGCCCTCTAGACATATTGTAGGTAGTAGGTACTCTATGTCATATAACTTGCAAATCCAATTTTATTGAAAAAATCATCTTAAATATGATGGACAATTTGGATTAGAATTAAAAACTAAAGATTCCATTCGAAGAGGTCAAAATTGAAAATTTTAATCATGAACTATGGGCATAGTGGTCATTTACTCATTCTTGTAGCCGTTGGAAGCTAGAAAACATGAAAACTTGCAAAAGCACCAAACTAGAAAACATATTCTTGAAAACAGCTGTTTTTAGGCTGTCAAAAACAAAACAAAACACTTCCGTTCCTTGTTTGTTTTCTCGGAAAGCAAACAAGTTGGACAAGGAAAGACTGAAAGAAAGTTAGTTTTGGGAATCAAATAGAAAACTTGAGGCTTGAAAATTTTCCCGAGAAAGTTGCATTGTGAGAGAATCTTTTGATGTAGTTGTAACACCAAACTTGGAAACTTTGCTATTCCTTTCCTGTTTACAGAAAGTGGTGGAAAAAAGTTTGTTTTTTCTTTACAGCTTTTGAGAAACAGGCAAACAGCAAAAGAGAGGATGGAATATCTTGGCTTATAGTCATCATTATTTGCAAAGCCAAAATCCTATAATGGAACAAGAAGCCATTCAAAATTCAGATTCCTAGAGTCAAATCCAACTCAGAATTGCAGATAATGAAAATCAGCGTAAAAGTTAAGAAATTGGAATCAGAAAGCGAGTTTCTGCAAAACTATGTTTGGATTTTCTCACTGCCAACACGAAAAAAGTTAACAATCTTCAAAAAGATAATTTTTTCAGATTTGGTTTTTAAAAAAATTATCAATACAAAAGAAATATCAAAGTATTTAGAGGGAGAATTTAAATGTATTTGATGATTTAAACAGCAGTGATACTTGTAAATAATTATTTGTATAAAAAGGTCAATAAATTTTGACAGAATCTTTTTTATCAATCAATGTAATATACACGATCACATGAACACGTGAACACGCCATTATCCAAACAATCCTCTCGGTAACCAAAAGTCATTATCCAAGCTACTATATGAAAATTAATATGTTAAGAGAGAATGTTCATCCTTGGTTTAAAGGGAAGTTACATGTACAGATTACCTTGGTTCCAAGAGCAACAAAACAAAGCAAGAGAGATGTCACGATAGATTACACAAGCTTTTCAAAAATGGAAAATTACAGAGAACACTATTAGATTTTCCAGCCTAACTTAGAATAGACACAACCCTACCCTGCTCATAAGCTTTAAGCTTAACGACGATTTCCTCTTTGTTAACCCAACTCATAAAAAACATCCGTGATTAACGACGCACTTACTAAGATTTACATTTTAAGTGGAGAATTCTGTTATAGGAACTTCGGTAGTTGTTTGTAGAGCAACTCCGGTTGATTCTGAAATCTCCGGTGGAGGTTCCAAGGACTGCGCGTAGTTGAACTCGATCTGCAACCGTTGATGAAGGGGTGTGGATAAAATTAGTCCTTTCTTCATATCTGCCTGCAACTCTCTAATAGGAATTGCAGCCAAGAAGCTCTTTATGTACTCTTTGCACGATTCCTTTCCTTGACAAACAATCTCCTCCTCCTTTGCCGGTTCATCTGGCTTGGTCACTGCTACCTCTAAGTTCTCCTCCTTTGCATTGACCTGCTGGTTCTTGGTTTCTACTGCTGCAACTGCCACAATCTGCTGATCACTACCGGCGGTTTTATCATCTGATCCTTGCGCAACATTAGACATTTTGTAAATTACGGTGTCAGCATCGAATTTCAAGATGTAGGCTTGATTGCATCCCTCATAGAGCCTCTCCCCCAATGTGTCAATTATGTAGTATGCTTCCGGTTCAATCTTGAGGATGAAGAAATGGTCGTTCCAACTTACAATAAAAACTTGAGGTTCACCATTGCTTGGACATTCTGATCCAACACGACTAATCTCATCCCAAATGTTATCAAAAGACATGGCACCATGTAAAAAGTCAAAGCGTCCCTCCTCCATTCCATCCGGATGGAAAAACCCAATGAAGGATTTCTGTGGAACTACAGAGAGGGGCCGTATTTTGGCTTGGAGGACGGTTTCAAGATCAAAGTGCTTGTCAGGAAATCGCTCCCTATATGTCTCATTCTCACAGAGATTCCTCCATTCCAGTGAACCATCTCGGATCAGGCTGTCGAATTGAGACTTGATGGGCATGAGATCTTGGTTGTTTTGGAACCAATCAGCGATAACAGCAACCAGAGCTGTGCAAGCACTCTCGCCTGCTGCTCGCTCACTTCGCTGATCGATGGAAGCAAAGAAGACCTGGGTTTGAAGCTTCATGTGTCCGTCACGGCTCGTTACCTCTTTGTGCTCCCAAGTGCCAATAGCAAAATTGTCATCCCCAAATTCAGAAACTGATGACCTATTCGCAGATGAATCCTCCTCTGTCTTGTATCGCTGCAAAAGAAATCACCATAACTTCTATTAGAACTTTTTTCTTAAAAACATGTTTATCTAGAACTTCAAAATCAACATGTTTCAACATGACATGTTGAATATGCTCAAAAAAGGTTTATGCTTTTTATCATCTCTGTGGAAAAACTAAATTAATGAAAGTCATCAGTAATAAAATGCTTACCCCAAGAGATAGAGATTCATCAGAGCTAAGCTGCCTTCGATCAAAATCAATATCATCACCACCTTCTTCTCCATTACCCTTTTTCAACAATGGTTCTCCTTTGGCTTTTGGGGACCTAAAGCTCAACTTTCTCTTCCTCCAAGATAGCAAGCCGCGCTTTGAACTTTGGAGCAATGATGGCTCAGAGACCAATGCAGATGAATCCTCAACATGTGAGGATCCAACATCTGATTTGCGATGGCTATAATACACCCAATCCTCATCTTCGCCATTTATCCTCGTGTTGGAGTAAAATGATCCTCCAGCATAATTTGCATGGGCCAATGTTCCATAACTGAATGACTTTCTAACAGTTGGATCCTCTTTGGCCTCATCCGATTCACCTTCCTCAAAATCATCAAGCGAATCCGAGTCAAAAGGGTAGTTATAGTCTCCATCCTCACTCCTAGCAGAGCACCTGCCCTCACTGCCCTCATCTTCCCGGCAGGCCTTTTTAGCTTTCCTGGAAGAAACATACCCTGTAAAAATCTTTACTTTTCTAAGACCAGCTTTAAGAGCAGAAAGTTCATCTTTTTCTGTTGAGGCAGTTTCTACTGATCGGGGAGGTGATGGTCCTGATGGAGCAGGCACAATCGTTCTTTGAACTGGTTCTACAGTTTCTTGTGCAGTTCTCAGTTCCAACAAGCTAAGTGATATCTGCAAAGATATATACAATCTTCAGATCACAAAATGCAACTTCAGAGAGGTCCAAAGAAGCAAGCAAACATATAAAATTTGCAATTTCCAACTAAATGAATGTTCCAGGCAGTAGCAAAACAGAAGAAGAAAGCAGTCGAAGGACGTACACAAAGAGAGGGACGAGGCTCAGCAGCAGCACCACATGAAGTAAGGGGGATGTTCAATTCATGCTCTTTCTGTTCAGCCTCTGAAACAAATTCAGCAAGATTCACCAAGGCTGTTCCAATAATAGGAATCTTGTTTTTCGGTCCTTGATATGAACCCTGGATCAAAATCGATAGGGGTGTCTCTGGTCAAAATCATTTATACTACAAATTTGGAACAAACAAGAAAGCTAGTCTCATAAATCTGCTAGATAAACCATGAAGAAAAATCATTTCATATACCAAAAAAAACCCTTCCAACACTTCACCCGGTCAAACATCCTCCAAGAAAATCCAATTCCCAAAACTCAAACAAGTCAATAGTAGAAACAACACGGCTAGATTGAAATCCAATTTCCATAAATCAATTGTTTGAAAAGGTCAAATAACAACAAAACTGTTACTTTCTGTCAACTTCATCCTTCATACTCCAACTCAAATTCGATCAATTCTCAGATTTCACTAAATTTTCAAGAAAAATTCCCAAATAAAAACAACAAACCCATCACAAATATTACTCGATCTTCCCAAACTTCAAAACCCAAAACCAAATAGAAACAAAAAATTCCAAATTTCCCCCATATCTAATCAAAACCCATGTAGAAAATCTTAATCTATAAGAAATCTGAAAAAGATAAAAGAAACCCATCAACATATAAAAGGGAAAAACAAGAACAAGAAAAAAAGAAAACTCACATTGAACACGGTAAAGGCGATCTCCCAAGGATGAAACACATTATCCTTATAGGCCGAGAGAGAGCAAATGCTTTGAAACTCCTCATCCCAGTCAACGACGCCGTTTTGAACAAGAACAGCGTCCACCTCTCTGGTAAAGTTTCTCTTCACCGCCGGTCGCCGGAGAGAGCTCAGAGCCACCTTTTGACCCTTCCACTTAATCTCGACGGTCAACTTCCCTAGGTCTGCACCACCTGCACCCTCCCGTACCAGATCGCAACCCTCCAGCCTCCGAACCACCAACCTCACCTCGTACTTCTTCGTCACCAGGGGCGGCCATGGCCGCCACTTCATCATCTTCACCACCATTGACCCAGAAACCAAAAATTGCCACCGAAAATTTAGGAACCAGGGAAGAACAGCCTCGGAATTGAGAAAAAGCTCAAACCAAAACGAGAATTTTGCTCGAAGAAATGGAAAATTCCCTTGGAAATCGAATCGAAGAGAGGATTTCTGAGGAGAAAGATTGAATCTTTTTTCCCGAGAAAGAGCAGGAAAATGGTAGAGAGAAAGAGGATGATTGTTTGGAAGAGAGAGAGAGTATGCCGTTATTTTTGGTTTAGAGAGAGAATAGACATGGGAAGAGGAGGTCTTTATTATCTAAAAATGGACAGAGACTCTGGGTTTGATGGGTATGTTTGGTTACAGGTTTACTTCGGTCCAACCCCGGGGTTAGGTTTTTTTTTTTTTTTTTTTTCTACCCTTGTTGATTTCTATTTTTTAAAATTTTATTAAAGGGAAAAAGGTATCCTTTGTATTAGGTGTCCTTTTTATTTCATTTAAAAAATATTATTTTGACTGGTAAATTTTATTATATAATTTTATTTTTGGTAAATTTAATGATCATGCTTGTTTTTAATTCAAAATTTTGTTATTTAAATTTTGTTTGTCTATATATAACAATTTAAAAATTTTCCATCAAAATTTAAATTGCTAATTATTAAATTTCAAGAGCTGTTCGTATATAAAAATATATATACTACTATTAAAATTCATTTTCAAACAAAGTAATTCTCTTTTAATTTTTATAATAAACCATATAAATTATATGTCATTTTTAGAATATGAGAAAAAAATATTAAAAATATATATTTTTTAGTTTTTTTCACTTTTTAATATAAAAAACAATTCAGACAACTAAAAATTATATTTAGATTAATAGACTCTGATGCCTTTTTTACTTTAAGTGAATTTATATTTTATCTTCTCAAGTCTCAAAATGATTATTAAATCTCTTGAAATTTTAAACAAATTGGCATTTACATTTTATTCAATTTTTTTATGAATTTTTTTGGTACATTTTGCATCAAATCACTTCAATTATAATTTTTTCATAAAAATTAAAATTAAAATTAAAATATATCGAAAAATCCTTTCAAACTAATTTTTTATTTAATTCTAAAAAATTTATGTGTAAATATATTTAGATTTTTTCAAAGATTTGAAAAGATTTCTTGATATATTTTAATTTCTTTTATAAAAAAAATATAATTGAAGTGTCTTGATGCAAAATCTACTCAAAAAAACTCTTGAAAAAATTAGACAAAATGTAAGTGCTGATTTGTCTAAAGTTTGAGATGTTTAATGATCATTTTAAAACTTGAAGAGACAAAGTGTAAATTTACTAAAAGTAAAGGGGTATTAGGGCTAATTAATTTTATATTTAAAAATATTTAATATATTTTGAGACTATTTTTTTTAAAAAAAATTTAATTAATAATAATTTTTTAAATAAATTATGGAGTATTTAGAGTCAAAAATTGAGTTAGATTAATTACCCTTTCAAAAGTCATGTGCGAAGTTAAAAGGAAAGTCGTAGGAAGATGACGTTGGCATCGGACGTGGGGAGAGAATGGGTATTATCGTAATTTCAGGGGTTTCATTTTTTATTTTATTTTTTTCCGCGTGTAACTGCGTATTAACGAGGTGGTTGACTTGGTTTAAGCTTTTGCTTAGCTCGGCCTCAAACTATGTGTATAACACCTTTGTTTTGCTTTTATCTTATCCGGCTATCCCTTCGTGTAACCCAATTTGCTTTTTAATCCTTCTACTTTTAATCTATTTCTATTTTAGTTTCCAAATATTAATCTTATAAATTAATTTGTTGGCGCAAATGTCCCTCTTCGTTTACTAGAATTGACACTTTGCCCATTTATTGATTTTTTTTTTTCATTACCAAATCCATTCATGTTATAATTTACTAATATTACCGTTAAAAGGTATGGGACACTTTTATGAATAAAATATTAGTAAACAGTAACATGAGATACAAATTTCAATCAACAATAAATGAGGAGATTTAATGACAAAAAAAAATCAATAAATGAGCAAAATACCAATCTGAGTAAATAAAATAGGTATTTACACCGATTAGTTTATAAATTATTATTCTTTACTTATTTGTCCTTTTCTGTTTTTGCTTTTACCCATGACAATTTTTCTCTTTCGGAGAAATGATTTTAAAAGGGAATACTTTTTTAGACTTTTTATTTTTATCACTGATAACTATGAGTTATGAAAAATATCATCATAAATCTTTAAATTTATTTACATATGCAATAATAATCTTATCAATCATAATCAATTAAAATGAGTGGGTTTTAATAATGAAAAGTCCAAAATACCCTCAACATAATTTGAACAAATATTTTAAGATTAATTTTTTTAATAAATTGTGTTTTTTTAAAAGGTATAAATTGTGTTTGGAAACAGCGTTTAATGTATCCTTATTTCCATAATAATAACTTATTACAATTTAAAGATGCTTAGGGTTATTTTTGCATATTATCAAAAAATACAAGGTTTTTGGTGATATTTTCTTAAACCCGGGGTTAAATGTGATAAAGTCGGGAAATCAAGGGGGTAAAATTATATTTTTCCTTTTAAAAACTATATAGTGAGTTTTGTTTATATGATATGGACACGGTTTTTTTCCAAACAGAAAAACACGGTTTTGTTGAATGGCAAATTAAAAATAAAATTAAAAAAGGATTTTATCTTCTTTTCTTTTTTTTCTTTTTTTCTTTTTTGCATGGATTGCAAGTTTGTTAATTTTTTCTTGTACTTAACTATTTACTAACTTCCTTTCAAAAAAAATTATTAACTTCTAAAAATATATATATTTATTTATTTTTTCCCAAATGCTCACTGGTTTTTTTATTATTATTATTATTTTGTTGAAACAAACCCCAAAAATAAAATGAAACTTGTCTACACTATTTGATGAATGATACAAAAGAAACAAATTATTTATTTATTTATTTAACAAATATTTCATATAATTAGTTGATGCCTCACCTAACAAGCAATTTCAAGTGCTTTTGATGGCCACTCCCACTCACCATTCCATTAAACTTAACTTGTGCCTTATATATTGGTTCCAGAGCAGATTGGTGCAATAATTATATCTTTATATTATTCAATTTTATATTAATTTTGTTTCTTTTATTTCTCATTTGTTCCTTAATTTTGCTTTCTAATGAGGTTTTGTTTTGTTTTTTGTTTTTTTGGGAACCTGCTTTCTAATGAACCTTAAAAGCAAATCTTTACCGAATTATCTTTTATTTTATATATTTTTTTTATGATGGCTTAGTTGTGTAGATTATTCATTAGCCTATGTTCATTCTTTTCTTCTAAGCAACAGAAGCTCAGTACGGTATGCTCAAGTGGTTTATTCAACTCTTATTATTAAACTTTTATCAATATTTATTAATAAACTTTTTACAGCATAATAAATTAACAAACTTTTTTTCTTATTTTTTATTGGTTCCATTTTTTTTCTTTCATAGCTTAGCTTGAATGGTTCTTTCCAATTCAGGACTAATTAATCATAAAACATGTTTTTTTTTTTTTTGGAATACAAATCACAAGACATGTTGACATACTTAAATTCATAAATAATATATACATACATGTGAATGTGTATATATTTTATTCAATATTAACTATGCTTGAAAAATAAAATCAAAAGAATATTTCAATGTAATTAATTGCATTAATTAATTTTATTTTTAAAAAATATATATATAATATATTCTAAACTTGCATAACATAAACTTGTATCTCTTTATTTTATTTTATTTTTTAGGGAAACATGTATCTCATTATTAATAATTATTATTATAAGCATGCATATCTTATTATTAAAAAAAAATCAAAAACTAAATGCTTCTAAATGTTTTTTGTTTAAATAATAAACTACTCAGTTTAAATGTCACTTATAATTCATCATTTATTCAATTTTACATGTTGTCTTTCATAAAAATTAATATTATTAGTATTTGGAATGAAAGAAATACCCAAAAATATCAGTAATCGATAATTAAGATTAATGATATTGAAAGACATAACACGGTTAACTAACAAATCTAAATAATCTTGTAAAAAAAAAACAAATCTAAATAATAAATAAATAAATATTGGCATGCCTCAGCCTCAACCAAGTGTGGTAGCTAAGATCAATGATGCTTCTCATCATGTTCATGTCACGCTTCGTTGGTCAACAGCAAAGAAAAAGTCAAAGTTTAATTAAATCCAACTAATCTTGATATTATTTTGCTTAAATAACAAATGACCCCACTTTTTTTTTTTTTTTTTTGACTTCACACGTGAAGAGAATAGTGGGTTTTTATTTTATTTGCTTAGAATGGTGGATAGGGATCGTAGCCTTTGCGTTTGCCTTGGCTTTTCTTCTTTGTGAGATCAAAACACGAAGATGTTTCCAAGCACACGTTAGCCTTTTTCCCTTTCACGTTCATTCAAAGTGACAGCTTGGCTTTTTAATATGTTTTTAAGCCTTTGGGGCCTTCTTGCACTTTTGTGGGAAAATCATTTTGATTTTTGGTTGCATCTTGCAAAGAATCCTAACCACAA
>WUAT03188066.1:0-11791 GCA_010015005.3 Ulmus americana | reverse complement strand
TGGTTCTCAATCTTGACTATGGCATATGCAACAGGAAAATACATCAAGTTAGCATCCATTGAGATAACTCCTAAAAGAATGCCACCTAAAGGACCCTTCAAATGGCATCCATCGATGCTAATAAAGGGTCTACAACCCTTAATAAAGCCTTTCCGGCTTGCATGTAAACTGATGAAAATCCTTTAAAACGTTAGGGCAGTAAGCAAGGGGTTACCATTTCCTTCCACTCTTGCTTTTTTGGAAATAACTATAGACATAACCATTGTCAAAGTACCCGGATTTGTCCTCAACACTATATTAGCATAAAATCTTAATTTTCTAAACTCCTCAGCATGAGATTCAAAACTCCCTCCCAAAGCCTTTTCCCTTGCCCTATAAATCTTGACATTACTCAAATTTGTCAAGCCATATAAATCTTTCAGTTTTTCAGCCAACATAGCAACTGTCATAGCATGATTTCTCCTAATCTCATCACATAGTTTATTTGCAATCCAAGATGAAGAAGCCAGCTTATTGCTTCTCACTGTTTGGCAAGTGTGTTTCTCTATATACGACTTAATCATGAAGAAAGTCCCACAAGGGGAAGGAGTTACATGTATTCTCCAAGGGCAACTAGGATCTTTGCACTTGAAGGTCATCCTTGTTCTAGCAGCTTTTATCTTCACAAACTCAAACCCTTCTTGTATGGCATAGCTCATGACTGTATGTCTGAAATCTACATGATCAACGTACTGCTAGTAAAGCTGCAGCTGAATCCTTCCACTAGCATCAAGTCTTGGTGGGGCAAGGGGTACATTCCTACTAGGGTCTATGACATAATCATCATTATCTAAAAGCCTTCTTGGGATGTCTCATCTCACTCTCATCAGAACTACGATAAATAAACTCCTCAGTGGGAGCTTCATGCACATTGATTAGTCATTCTTCATCATGGATTACAGCATGCATTTCAAACTTCAAATTCCTTTTTTACATACTCTTCACCAAGCACAGATTCGCAAATATCATGGCATATCATCATGTAACTACATCGATCTTCATCTACTAGCCGCTCCAACTCTTGACTCTTACAAGAAATCACACATTTTTAACGTTGTTGGGAGTGTTTTTGTAATGATTTGTGGGTTAGGGACAAGATCGCTTAAGGCGCTAATGGTTGGGGGCTGTAGTTACAATTTACAAAAAAAAAAAAAAATTAATGGTTGGGGACGCTAATGAGTTTTTTTTTTTTTGACAAAACAGAATAGATATAGAGAGAAAAAGAGTTATGCTTCTCTGTTAGAGTGAATTAAGCCTAAAAAAAAAGATTTTGTTCTCTCTCTAACTTTCTCTCTCCTGTTTCATTCTCTTTCACTTCAAAATTTCTATTTCCTTCCCCATTCTCTCACTCTAACAACAACATTAAAATATAATATTAAATAAATAAGAAATAAAGAAAAATCAAAACAAAATTCAAATAAAAATATATTTATTTAGAATTTAATTTAACTAAATGAATATATAAATATTTAAATAAAAAATATGTATTATATAAATAAATTGTATATTATCTATTATTAAAAGATAATAATAGATCTAATAGGGAGGAGAAAGAAAATGTTAAATGAAATTAATTGCAATAAACTGTTTAAAATTTCAAAACAATTAAGATTTTTAAAATACCAAGAACATAGTGGACTTCCAAAAATACCTTTCAAAAGGTTGCTGATGTGGCGGTTAATTAAACAGAAAAGGAGCTCCGTTACTTAGTCAGTTACAATTGTAAATGAACAGTAAGTTGGAGGGTTGTACTGACCATTTTAAGAATTGAGGGGACAAAGTGCCAAACTGGTGAAAGTTAATGGGGGTACTGAAGCCAATTAATCTAGTTTTTAAATATATGTTTTCATAATATACATAATATTTAATAAATTCTAAAATAATTGAATAATTATTGGTTAAATTTGTAAAATTACTATTTTAAATAGTAAAATAGATGTTTGATTACCATCGTTAAAAATAGCATTTTTTTTAATTATTTGAAAAAGTTATTAAAAAATGTATTTATAAGTTTTTTTTGTTTTTGTTTTTTACATGGTATTCTTTTGACGAGTTTTTACATGGTATTTATAAGGTTACATGACAAGTTATTTAAAAATAAATAAATAAAAGAAGTTACATGATATGTTGAAAGCCAAATTAATAACCACATTTTTTTAAAAGTAAAGCTATTTCATTAAACATCGAATAACGTATATAGTACGATTACAATAAATTGAAAAACGATATAAAAGCATATGTTCCTCATAGCAACAATCCTAAAATCATTCAAGATGGATAGCTACTTGGGTCCAATGATAATTGGAGGGATTTGTCATGCACTGGGGTCTCCATAAGTGATGAAACCCCAGAAAACTACCATAAACGTGCACATTATTAGAGCACTCATTTAGCTCTTTCCAATCCTATTCTTCATGTGAATAATTCAATATGATCGAGTTTGAAATTTGTGCATATGAAATAGGTTACAGCAACTACCGTATGCGGACAAACAACCCCAAATGACCCGATGAAAAAACTCTCAACCTGAAAACGGTCTAGAGAACTTATTGTGCAGACACAACTAACCCCTACAATATAAACATAAACTACACAAATTAAAACAATGAAAATCAACAAAGAAACGACAAAGAGGATTGTCGAAACCACAAATGATGCCCCTAAACCCACTGACTCAAAATTGCTCCTCGATGAGTCGAAACTGCTATCTCATTAATTGCACCTTAATAAGCCAAAACCACGTTTTTAGATCATAGTAAGTGAATGAACTTGACCAAATTAATGCTTTTCCATTATTTAGGCTTTGAGTAGTCACTGCTAACTAATACTCGGTCTTTGCAACTTCTGCTAATGGGAGGAAGTTATATTCTTCCATTTATCTCTTCCACCAATTCCAATATTTCTTCAAATTACATCTGTTAGAATTAGATTCAAAAACTTGGAACAAATCAGTCAAGCAAAAAAGGATGGTTCAATTCAAATGATTGGAAACTTTTACCATTCTATTAAACTTGATTCTATTTAAACATTTGTGCCTCATATGTGAAAAGGTTCAAGAAAGTATCTATCAACTCCTCATTCGATCTAGGCTCAATGTCTCCAGGAGGTGAAATGGATGATATGAGCCATTTGCAATATGGGATTAAGTAAGAAAGAGATTTCAGCTAGTAGATAAGAACATCCTCTTGGGAATAAACATCATTAACCTATCATGACGTTTCTTTGGCTAGTGAAGAGTTGTCAAATCAGAGATGAAAGAGCTATCATTTGTCAATCATGGGTAAAGAATGTGAAAAAAGTGTTATATCTCAACACATCTCCATATTAGAATTTAGAACTAGCTGAAGCAGTGTTTACACTACATCCTAAGTTCCCATTAAAATAAAGGCAGAAAACATAATGAGTGTGTTTGTTTCGCGATTTAAAAGTATTTTGGTGATTTGGAAAAGATTAGTATTTTAGTGATTTGAATACTATTATTGTAGTTGTATTATGAATAGTGGGCCCCATAAAGAAAAAACTAAAGAAAAATGAAGAAAAAGGATATTGTAGCAACTATAAGTGGTAATTTGGGTCATGACATGATGACACGACTCGAACACAACACGAATTTAGCAGGTTAGGGTTGATGTTTTGAGGTAGTAGGTCAACACGTTTGACATGACATTTTGTTGGGATGAGTTATGATTAACCCGTGTGACACGAAATTGACCCGTTTATATATTATATATAATTAAAACTATTACTTTATATTTAAAATATAATTTGTTTTCATAAAAAACAAAAAAACTAAAGTATAAAGAAAATTCTTTAAAAAAAAAAAATACATAACTTATTCACACTTGAAATTAATTGATTAAAATTTTAAGTAAGGATTAAGAACTTTGTTTATTGTGTTAATATTTTGTGATAAACTATTTAACTCTTTAATTGTATTTATTTGAAACTTTATTTACTTTTATGTAGTATATAAGTAAAATAAATCAAATGGGTCAAACATGTTAAACTAGTCATATCGACCAATATGTAGTTGGGTGGGGAAATTTTGAGTTTCCTCAGGTGGAAATATTTGATTGGTCGAGGAATAATAAAGAGCAATTTCGAAGGATGAAGGTTCTCTTTGAAGAAGTATTACGAAAGGATGAAGAGTTGTAGTTCACAGAAAGATAGATGGTTCGCCGAAGAAAGCTCATCTGAAGGAAGGTTTGACGAAGGATGAGCTGCCAAAGGATGACCATCTTTCCGAACGGTTGTAATAAGCTTTAGTTAAGTCTATAACTACTGAATTCTTGTAATGAAAAAGGAAACTTTTCATTTTCCATTCAGAGAAGTTGAGTATATAATCCAATTCTCTCTCAATTCTCTTGAATTAGAAAGTTAGAATTTCATGATTCTCTGTTGAGAGATTTATTTGTCTTGATTGTAACATGTTGATCGATTAGAATAATATTTGATAAAAGTTTATTGTTTGTTCAGATTTTTCTGCACATACAATTGGCATCGTTTGTGGGAATTCGATACAAGAAGCCATCAATAGTAACCAAACAGGATTAATTTCATGATCAAATTCTCCTAATTCTCTTTGCAAATTTTATTTTGTCAAAGATTTTTAGTTCTTGATTTGACTAGAAATTCCTATTATTTTTTAAAGTTTAATCTTTAAAGATTACTTCTTCACAGAATTTTGATCGATGTCTTTGATAGGTTCGGAACAATAATGGCACCACCAAGGAAATGATCGACAAACACCAAAGTTTCTCTAAACCAAATAGAGAATAATCAAGCCGAATCAAACAATGCACTAGCAATACAGATGGAACAATTGATGAGATCATACAAGGCTATAAAGAGAAGAACAATGCGACTTTAGGAATGGTGACAAAGATGAAAAAAATGTTTGATGAAAAGCTTTAGAACCTGGAAAAAGAAAATAGCATGCTGAAGGAACAAGTCACCAAGAAATACAAGACTGAGAATGAGTGAAGCGAAGAGACTCTCATCGATAAGAACAAGAAAGACAAAGAAAGAAGAAAGCATAAATTTGATAAAGAGCGAATATAGTCTACTGAAAACTACGCAGAATCTCATTCAAGAACCTTCAACAGCAAAAAGACTTTACAGTATCCAGAAAAAAGCACTAGAAAGACAGAAGGAAAGAAGAAAGTTGTTAGCTCAGGAGAATTGAGCGAAAGACTTATTAAAAAGGTGGCAAATAGGATCGGGAGAAATCCAATGCACAACCCAACAGATAAAGCATTGGAAGCGATGAAAGGAATCTCCAGATCATCTTTCGCAACCTGGATTAGATGAGAAGTGAAATCGAAGGAGTTCAATTCACCAATTCTAGATAAATTTGATGGGAAGACGGATCCAACCACTCATCTCTTGCAGTTCAGGCAGAGAATCTCATTGGAAGAAGTGACCGTAAGGTTAACTTGAAAGCTTTTTTCGACAACTTTGACTGGTCGAGCTTTGAGTTGGTTTAGCTAACTTCTAAAAAGTTTGATTCATAGCTTTGAACAATTTAGAAGAATGTTTCTTGAACAATATAAGAATAATTGTTCATAGAGGAAAACTATGGCGAACTTGCATTTGGAATAAAGATACGATGAGTCAACAAGGCAGTTTCTTAGCAGATTTACTAAGGCGGCAGATCAAATTCACAACTTGGATTCAAAGCAAGATGCAAACTTTTTCGTGCGAGGGTTAGTTAATGGGTCTTTGATCCGCGAGAGATTCATTGAAACTCCTCCATTGGATATGAAAGAAGTAAGGTCCAGAACCGAAGGGATCCTTAATGTAAAAGAAAATAGGCAAAGAATAACAAAAAGCGTGGCAATATTAGTGGCTCAAAACAATGCTTTGAACAAGTCTCCGAAGCATTATGAAGTAAAGGGAAAGCCAGAGGAAAAGCAACAAAGGTCGGGTGGAAGGTTTGATCAGAGGAAAGACCAGTGGAGCATTCGAGAAGTGACTATCAATGTAATTCTCCAAAGAGATTTAGGTCGGAGGAAGATAATTTTGAATATACTTTCACTATGACACAAGAAAAGATTTACGTGGAACTGAAGGATCAAAATATCTTCCGCACTGCAAAGCCTTACAATGTGCCAGAACATTTGAAGGATCGAAGCCAATACTGCATTTTTCATGAAGATTATGGGCATACTTTGGCAACTTGTAAGAACATATACTTTTAGCTGAAAATCATGATGAGAAAAGGAGAACTGCAAAAATATGTGAAGAATAAGGTCCCAATCAAGGCAAGAGCATCCCAACTATGGAAAAATCAAGGCTTGAGCATGCAAATAAACGAGGCCGGGAAGGCAGGAACATCAAAGGATAGAGAATCAGGACAAGGCTTAAGAGTGGTTTCCTTCGTTCATCAAGAGAAGAATGAGAAACAAGGAAGATACGAAGAATACGAAAAGAGGAGGATGGAAAGAAATCTCCGGACTATGGCTCTAAAGGGGTATGTCAATACCATTTTCGAAGGAGAGCTTCATCAAAGAACTGTGCCGATCACTCTGTTAGACCAAGATCTAGAGATGATAAAGATACCTCATGCAGACCCATTGATAATCAAACTCTAGATTGGGAATGCTATAGTTTCTAGGGTTTTAGTTGATGGAGGAAGCAGTTCGGATATCTTCTTATATATGGGAAGCTTTCCTAGGATGGGGATAGACAAAGAGATGGTCTGACTAGTCAAAACCTCTCTCTATGCATTTAATGGTGCGGAAGTAAAGCCTATTGGAGTGATAGCTTTGCTAGTTTATGCAGCCGATAAGATATTGGAAATAAAGTTCTTGGTAGTGGATACTTCATTGACTATGAATGTAATTATGGGAATAGAATGGATCCATGCTGTCAAAAAGGTAGTATCAACTTTGCATCAAGTAATGAGGTGTCAATCTCCGAATGAGCTATACACTATAGATATCAAAGGAAACAAATCTCAAAGCAGGAGATGCTACAATGTGGAGAGTCATGAGGAAGAGCAAAGAGGGAGCTGGATAAAGTCGATTGTATATTACTTGAAAGATTCTAAATTGCTGGAAGATAAAAACGAAGCAAGGAAATTGAGGCTAAAAGCTGCTACATATGCGTTGGTAGATGAAGTGCTGTTCTGAAAGTCATTCTTTGGACCATTGCTGAGGTGTGTAACGAAGGAAGAATCTCAAACAATCTTGAAAACAATCCATTCGGGAGTATGTGGCAATCACTCCAGACGAAGAAGTTTGGCTTACAAAGTAATAACCGCCAGATACTTTTGGCCCTATATGATGCAAGATGCTCAAGATTATGCAAAAAGATGTAAGAAGTTCCAAAAACATGGTCCGCTAGTCCATTAACATTCATAACCTTGTCATTCGGTTGTTAGCCCATGGTTATTTATGAAATGGGGACTAGACATAATTAGGAAGCTGCCAACTGCGAAGGGAGGAATATATTTTTTTCTACCTTGCGACGGACTACTTTACTAATTGGGTAGAAGTCGAAGCATATTTGAATGTAACAACAAATGATGTGAGTAATTTCATTTGGAAGTACATAATTTGCCGGTTCAGGATGTCAAAGTTCTTGGTGATGGATAATGGAACCCAGTTTAATAATGCCAAAGTGGGGAGCTTTGGAGAGATGAACTGGATAAAAATCAATTTTCACCAGTATATTATCCTCAAGCAAATGGAATGGTAGAGGCAACCAACAAGCTGATAGTTGAAAATTTAAGAAAGAACTTGGAAAACAAAAGAGGAGTTTCCGAAGGTTATTTGGGCATAGCGAACAATGAAGAAGAGAGCGACAGATGAATCGCCATTTGCTTTGGTATATGGAACCAAAGTAGTGCTTCCAATGGAGGCTAGGTTGCCAACTATAACCAAATTTGCGGCGAAAGAAAACCAAAGATAACTGACAAGAAATTTAGATCTGCTTGAATAAGTACGAGAGTATGCACAAATAAGAAGAACAGCTTACCAACATAAAGCCAGAGCATTATATGACCAAAATGCAAAAGTTAAAGCATTTCTTCAAGGGAAAATGGGTAATGAGAAGGATCCCAGATGTTATGCAAAAAGAGAAATTCAGGAAGCAACAGGAAGGACCATTTGAAATTAAAGAAGTATTGGGCAAGGGGACGTACAAGTTAACCAATCTAAGCAATAGGAAAGAAGTTCCCCGTACATGGAATGCAATTTTTTAAAGAAATATTATATTTGATATAGAATTTGAGGGAGAGTTGTACTCTTTTCCTATGCTTCAGTTTTGTCCCAATGGGTTTTTCGGAGGTAGGTTTTTAACGAGACTGCAACTGAGGATTTCATATCCCAACCCTTATGTATTTTTCAAGAAATCAATGAAATGAGTTTTTAAGTAGATTTTTTAGAGAATTTGATGGCATATAATTTTATGAGAATTTGAAATTTTCCAAGTAGCAAAGGATTAAGACTAGAAGGTCCCCTTCCGAAAGATTAATTTAGTGAATGGTTAATATTGAAGGGTCCCCTTCTGAAGGATTGAAGTTGACAAAGGGTCGAAACCCGGAAGTTCCCTTTTGGATGTTTCAATCTTTCCTAAATTTTATGAGATGGCTGAACCCAAGGTGGTCACATCTCATGGTCTTAAATACTTCATGAAATGGGGAGGTTGAGACTCCAGAGTTCCTTCTCGAAGGATTTAAGACCTTATCTTTGCTTCGAAATTCAAGAATAAGATAGTTTATGAGATGGGCGTGTCCAAGGTGGTCGTATCTCAAGGTCTGAATCATTCGTGTTATGGGAAGGTTGAGACCTAGAGGTCCCTTCTTAGAGGATTCAAATCTTCTATCTATGTTTTGAATTTCAAGCACGAAATATTTCTAAGAGATGGCTGAGCCCAAGGTGGTCGCATCTCAAGATTTAAATCTTTCATGGCAAGAGAATCTAAGGACTTGGAGGTCCCTTCTCGAAGGATTTTTATATATGGAATATACTTTTGGAGATGGTTAGGGCTAGGGTGGTCGCATCCCAAAACCTAAATTCTTCAGTAGAAAAAGTTGAAGGCTTGGAGGCCCTTTCAAGAAAGATTTAGGTCCAATATAAAGAGTATTTTTTAGACGATGAAGCATAAAGAAATTTATCAAAGGAAGACAAAGCTACGATAAAGAAAAAATATGTAAATTTCATTGAAGGCAATGAAGATATTTGAAAAGCTAAAGTTTTATTCATTAAAAAGAAAGTACATGATTTTCATTATTACGAGATGAAAATTAATGGTAAGAGGTTAGAGGAGGAATTTCTACTCTGCAGCGAGGAGGAGAAGGTCTTTAGAATGCATCGCCTTGATAAAAATTCCTCCCTTTATGTCCCCAATGCCGCATTATGCGAATCTCATATTGGTCCTTCTTAAGTTGGCTCAAATATTCTTGGTAGGAGACGTTGCTAGCAAGTTCAAATAAAGTATCCTCCTCTAAGCAGATACACCAAGGCAAAGACATATCTACATCATCATCTTTAAGGGGATGAAATCAAGAAGATATAGCCGAAGCAATTTTTCCATGAGGATAAAAAAAAATGGCCTGGAATGAGCGAGGCTGATTGTCCTGAAGAAACTTCAGAGGTTGGCTTTTCAAAAGAGTAAAAGTCATAGACTCTGGAGGATCCTTCGGAGGAAGAGGATTCACATCCTTCGGAAGAAAAGACGGGATGTCGTCTATAGACTTTATGAAATTTATCCTTTGGGCGCAATCAATCTTGTCATTAGAAAGAAAAGTAAATGAATTGCTCACAGGACAATGCCTAAAGCAGCGAAGGGTTGAAGTAACGAAGTCAAGATAGTCTTCATATGTAAAGTGCCCTTCGAACTTTGGTGTAACCTAGTACCTAAACCTCCAAAGGTTCACTCCAAAGATATTCTTGTGACCTAATCCTCCAGTGAAAGTGAAACTTTGGCATGATGATAGATGTGTGAAATTTTAGTATAAAACTACGCAACAGAAGGGGAAATTAAAAAAAATATTTTAAAACCAAAAAAGAAAAAGGAATTCAATCTCATGATGCTAGATACAATAAATTAGGCCATTATCAATTACCTCTTGTAGTGCAAATTACGTTGTAGTAGAACCTCAACCAACTGGCCTTCTTTGCTATCCTTAAGCCACCAAACCAATATGTGTGTGGGCACACCTTTGATGAAATCTATAAGACTCTCCAAGCAATTCCCAGATCAAAAACTCACTAGATCTAGTAGTTCAATGTAAACTACGAGATCTCTATTTTTGCTGTGACTCACTTGTTCTCTCTCATGGAATAATTGTTATTCTCATTGATTAATTAATATATCCCAATAAGATATATTATATATAGGAAACCCAACTCCTAGATTATCTCTGATAAGTTTTTCCCATTTAATTAAATATATCCATAAAAGAAAATATCTAATTAAATAAACTTATTTAATATAAGTTAGTATATTATTAATATCTCATAATAAAAACCATTATTCAATTAGTCTTGAATTAAATATCACATTGAAATATTAAAGATATTCTATTTGAATAAAATATTTTTCAATAAGATCTATAATTTAAATACAATTAATTTGATCTAATTATCTAATAAAAATATTCTCAATTCAAATATATTATTATATTAAAAATACAAATAGCCATTTAATATAAATCAAAAAATTAGGCTAATAAGCCAATTTTCGCACATAGTTTCTGAACACCCCAAAACTGGGAGGTTTGAACATCCAAACCAGCATGTCTGACCGTCTAGACACAATAAAGAGCGCCACTTTCGAATATATGTTCATTCGGTTGTTTGAACCTGGCCTTCTAGCCGTCCAGACACCATAAAACGTCCATTCGAGGTGTTTCGGTTTGAGGTTATTCGAGCTAGAAAAGGGACCCACTGGACGTATATAATCAAGCTCTAATAATCATAGATAAATTAACTCCAAGTCAATTTTCTAATTGATTATTAACTTCGGAGTTATTCCACTAAAAACCCGAAGTTGCACTATCGATTATATACCGTAATTACGAAATAACTATCATCTTTTGTCCACGACCAATCATTCATGTATTATCCCCATGTGTTATCCATATCGACTCGAGATTTAGTTCCCTTAATCTCATCGATTATTTTTATCTTAATTTCAATTATTCTATAACGGAACATCTCTGTTTATAACTAAACAGAATACAATTTGAACAACACATGCTTAAACGGTTAAGCTCATTTGATTTCCATTAACCCGAACAATTTCTTAAGAGGATAACCTTAACTCTAAGATGAGCCATAGATTCCATATCTATAAATCACGCTTTATTATTTACACGTCATGCCTCTAATATATGGGAATAATTAACCTACTACCATAGAGGTTTCATTATTAATATATCAAAAGACACAAGTCGCAAACATAAAGCCGTAATTGCATTTCAGGATTAAGATGAAATACATGTTTGTGATTATTAAAGCTAATTTATTAAATCAAACGGATATGTTAAATCAATTTCATTTTAGACCCTGGTCCAATGTACATCCACCACTAGGATATACATCAACGAATCTATCTAAGAGTTTAACTCTGATAGCCAAGATAAGATATCTCCCCAACAGGATATAGATTCATAACAATCTAACATGAATAAAGTGTCCGATTTTACTCTATCAATTGTAGACTGTGTATTTACACTATATTCTTAATATTAGATCTTTCCACATATGAACCCCTTATATGCCCAATTCACGGTTTACATTAT
>WUAT03187956.1:0-11791 GCA_010015005.3 Ulmus americana | reverse complement strand
ACTTTTGCTCAAGTTTTTCTCTCTCTTGCACCTTCTATTTTTAGCCAACATATAAGCTATTAACTAACCAATATAAGGCTTAAATTCTAGAAGAAAATCGGGTTAAAATGGGCCTAGTGCAAGTCGGTGAAACTTGGTCCAAAAGTCTCACGTTGAACCTTTTTTTTCTCTTCTCTGACGAAGTTCTGGTCGACCGAACCTTTGCCTACCGGTCGACCGGTAGGCTCTTTTTACAGTTTCCAGCTTCGGTCAAACTTCATCCTCTGTGCCACTAAAGTTGCATTTAATGCAAATTTTTTCTTCTTCTTAACTCTTATCTCATCCTTTACATATTATGTATATATATTTATATAATAAAACATTTAAAAAATTTATAAAGTTTTATTATTAATAAATAAATAATAAACCTTTTAATAATAATAATAATGTTATCATTATTATTATTTCCATTTACCTCAAACAATTCCTTAATCTTTGCGTCATTTTCCCTTAATTACATTTAGAAATTGTATTCAATAATTTCTTCTCTTAATCTTTATTTCCGAAATTCCTAACATTAACTTATACATATACATTATAGTATTATTATTGCCAAGGATTTATTCGGCAATAATAATGGAATTTCGAACCACTTAACTTGCATATACACATAATATGCACATTCAATATTTTTTCAATTACGATAATTTCCCGAGTATACATTTACTTTAATTACTGCTAATTAATTTACGATTAATTATAGTAATAGACAATTAGAAAAGTCTAATTTTCTTGGGGTTTACACTGGGGACCTGAATGGTTGCCACAAACGCCCTCATGTATTTCTTGCATCACATATAAGCCGCGTTTGGGAGTTACACACTTTAAAAGTGGGACTAAATATCCCCGCTTATAAAGCTTTCCAAACTTAAACGCATAATGGACTGCCCGCCACCTCAATGCTCGGGCCTCATTTTTATTCGGAGGGAGCTCTCCACTCACTAAGTGCTTGATTATTGGGGTCATCCAAGTTTCCTCCTCTTCCAAGGTATTAACCGATGACCCACTAATAGAAGAATGGAGCAAGCTCACCATCAGACAAGTGGGATCGTTGTCAATACTCGAAGCAATTCGTGCGAGCCTGTCAGCCTCCGAATTAGCCTCTCATGGCACATGATTTATCTCGAATGAATCGAAAAAAGAGGCCAAATCTTTGGCAATCTGTAAGTACGAGGTGATTCAAGGCTCTCTCGCCTCAAATGTTGTAGTGATCTGGTTCACCACAAGCTGTGAATCACAAAACACCACTATATTCTTTATATCTAGATCCTTAGCCATCCGGAGACCAGTAATCAGGGCTTCATATTCAGCCTCGTTATTTAAGACAACAAACTCATAACGAAAAGCCCTTAAAAAATTTTCTCGAGTCAGGTTCTGTAAAACCACTCCGGTTTTGGATCCATCCTTGTTACTAAACCCATCAAAAAATAGTAACCAAGCCAAATAAGACCATTTGGGATTTTTTGAATATTCGTTACTTAAGACAGTGTATGAGCTAGTAAATTCCAAGATAAAATCTGCCACAGCTTCGCCTTTAATGGCCGTTCGGGGTTTGTATTCAATATCAAACTCACTTAGCTCGATTGACTATTTGGCCAATCTCCCCGAACACTCTGGGTTCTATAATATCTTCCAAAGTGGAGCCTTAGTGTGGACAACAATGGAATGTGATTGGAAATATGGACGTAGTTTTTGGGCCGCCACTACTAAGGCTAGAGCGATCTTTTCAGTATCCGAATATCGTGTTTCTGGATCTATAAGTGCTTAGCTTATATAGAACACAGGAAATTCCTGGCTCTCTTCTTGCCGGATTAAGACAGCACTAACCGCCACTTTGGATACCACCAGATAAAGGCTCAATATTTCACCATCAATCGATCTGGATAGAAGTATAACTTTTCCTAGGTAGATTTTCAATTCTTGGAATGATTGTTCACAATCATCTTTCCAAACAAAGTCAACCCCCTTCTTTAATGCTTTGATGAAAGGGAGACATCGGTCAGTTGCTCGGGCTATAAAGCGATTTAATAAGGCTATGCACCCAGTCATATGCTGGATATCTTTTACTTTTGCTAGAGACTTCATGTCAAGAAAAGTCTATATTTTCTTTGGATTGGCCTCTATGCCTCGGTGATGTACCATGAACCTTAAGAAATTTCTGGATGCAACTCCAAACACACATTTTGTCGGGTTGAGTCGTATCTGGTATTTCCCTAGGATTTGAAAAGTCTACTCAAGATGCCGAATATGTTCATCCGACTGGAGTGATTTAATGAGCATATCATTCACGTACACCTCCATAGACTTACCCAACTGCCCAGCAAACATGTCATTCACGAGTCTTTGGTAGGTGGCTCCGGCATTTTTTAGGCCGAATGGCATAACTCTATAGTAATATAGCCTCTAACTAGTTATGAAGGTCGTTTTTCTCTTCATCTACTGGATCCATTTGGATCTGATTATACCCAAAATAAGCATCCATAAAACTCAAAATTTGATGCCCAGAGGTGGCATCAACCAATTGATCTATCTGGGGAAGAGGAAAACAATCTTTTGAGCATGCCCGATTAAGGTCAGTGAAATCAGTGCATACTTGCCATTTGCCGTTAGTCTTTTTCACCAAAACAAAATTAGTGAGCCAATCTGGGTAATATGCTTCCTGAATCGACCCAGCCTCTACTAGCTTCTTTACTTCTTCATTAATAGCGGCATATCTTTTTGGATTAAATGACCTCTGCTTTTGTTTGATCAGACGAGCATCCGAATCCACATTGAGTTTATGAACCATGATCGACAGGTCAATACTTGGAATATCATGGTGTGTCCAAGTAAAGTCTCCTTGATGGGCTCAAATAAACTCAATAAGGTCCGTTCGGAGTGGTTCGGACAATAATTTCTCGATCTTGAAAATCTTTCCAGACTTCTCCGGGTCAAATTGGACTTCCTCCAAATATTCGAACGGGGCTCCTCTTTGCGTGAAGTGTTCATCCCTGGGATCAAGACTTCCCAGGGATTGGTCCGATCAGATATTCATAATCAACAGCACCACACTCCATCCAATCATACACTTCAACTGGTTTTGGAGGTGTGTCTGGACCGATCGAAAAAGGTATGTACATCATCCTGTGGCTATTCTGATCAAAACGTTGTGGCTATTTGGTATATTTCTCTACTCAAGGTTTGCACTCACTCAACCACTCCAATCCCAAAAGGAATTGGAAATTTCATGAGCAGGTGGTAAGTGCTAGCAACCCCTTGAAAAGCATGTTGGGTGTATCTCTCGATTATAGTATTGTATAAGGATGGGCTATCCACAACAACAAACTTAACATTCAACGGTACACAGCAAGGGAATTTCCCAAATGTAACCCAGAGAGTAATTTTCCCAAGTGGAACAACTTCATTGCTCGCAAAGCCCCAAAGATTTTTCTTAACGGGTTGTAGGGTTTTATCCGAATGGTCGAGCTGATTCAATGCTTGGGCAAATATGATGTCTATCGAACTACCATTGTCAATCAAGTTTCTCATAACTTGATGTCTCTCGATCTCAAGATCTATCACTAAAGCATCAAAATGCGGATGATGAAGCCTTATCTTATATAAAGGTGATCGGGATCAGAGAGTTACGTGGGTGTGATCAGGCAGCCTCGGTTAGATTTACCTATATTATGACTGGATCATGATAAGCTTCCTTGCAGTATACACGCCTTTGTGATGACGTGTGTCCGGGATTGTCTCTGCCAAAGATAGCATAATCAATAGGGAGAACATCTCCCGCAGGGGGCCTAACAATATTATCTTGGTTCCCCCTGCAACTGGTTGCACATTATCATTAACACACCGACCCTACTGTGATCGATTTGGGATAAGTTGTAGTGCCTATTGGGGGGTCCAACGTCCCTGAGTCCAATCCACGAATTGTTATAAGCTTCCATCTTGGACGAGCTGCTCAACAGCATCGCGCAAGACAAAGCAAGCAGAAGTCCAACGCCCAGGACTATTGTGATAATGGCAAAATTGGTCTTAGTTCTTACCAGTATTTCTTATTGGCTTCAGGGCCAGAATCTTAATCCAATTATCAACCTGAAAAACATGTTCCAGATTGTAAACCAGGGCAGCGTAATTAATGTATTTTGAATACAATGATCTGTGCTTAACGTGGTTTTCCAAAGACCTAGACTGCTGCCCCCTTGTCCGTATGGTCTAGACCAATTACCATCCCTTTGTTGAGAGGTTTGGTTATAATCTGAGGTCTTGCCAGACCGGTGACCCCCATCCAATCAGTTTAGACGATCATTGCTATAATCTGATCGAGCATTAGTACACGGTAGTAGAGGTGCATGAATGATCGGCATGACCGACTTAGTGAATGGACTAATCTTCTCTTCAGTCAATTCATGAAATGTCGCAGCCTCTATCAATGCAGTAAAAGATTGAGTGTCCTGATGACCGAGAAGATACTTATATTATTTTGTGGGATGTATATTTGAAACAAACAATGACCGTCAGGATTGATCGTTAAAATCTATCACAATCAGTGCCGCCCAAATAAAACGACTAATATACTCCCGTAGTGACTCATTCGGCCCTTGCACAATCTTGTGCAAAATCTTAGTAGGGCGCCGAATGGGTTCACAACTAGAAAATTGTGCAATGAATTTCTCTACTAGCGCAGAAAACTTCTGATTGATCCCTAAGGCAAGTTAACATACCATGTCCGGGCATGTTATCCTAAGGTTATCTCAAACAATCTGCACTTTAGAGCATTATGGTTTGGATTGAGAGCCATATGCATGACATAATTGTCCAAGTGTTCGCACGGACTGGTTATTCCCAAATATAGATTTTCCATTTTGGGTAACTTAACCCTTGGAGGAATCACATACTGCTCAATAGCTGGACTAAAGATTGAGCGATTCATAGCCACAGTTTTGGGAAAGGTTCCCGTCAACTGTTGGTGGAACTCTGCCAACCTCTGGTCGACATAAGCATTGGTATTTTCAGCTAAAACAAGATTTTGGCTTCCTCGTAAGCCATTCGGCACTATCCCCTGGTTCAGGACCAAGTTGTTATTGGGATGAAAAGTCGGGACAATGGGGAAAGGTGCTCCCTAATTCAAAATCACATTATTTATTGGACGATAAGGAGTTCTAACTGGATGAGATCCTAACAGATTCTGTGTCACTGTCCGAACACTCTGAACATGATTAGTTCACCGAGTTTGTGTAACTGTATTCTTTTCTTGAGAACGGCTCCGATTGTTTAGTTGATCCCTCAAGTCTGGGTGAAGATTCACCGGGTTGGATTGAGTGATCCGATCCATACCGGAGCGTCTCTTAGGAACAATATTATCTACTCTACCAAGAAGAGCATCATTATTATGTTCGCTTAGATTCCCTTGGTTCGAGTTGTGTTGTTGCATGCCCCCCTGATTGATAAGATTTTCATAATGCACAGTATCATGGACATGATGATTCCCATGATGCCCAGCAAATGAAGAACTAGATTCTGAGTATTCGGATAAATTCACCTCCGAGACTCTCCCTTGGGCAGCAATCTGTTCTAACAAGTTGTTGAGATAAGCCTCTGACACAACTACCTGTTTTTGTGTACTAGATGGTCCGGCATCACCCTGACCACCTCTAGCATCCCACCTTCATGACCGGTGAGTTTTCCAAAGAGGCGTTTTAGTGTTTAGTAAATCCAGGGAAAAATTTAGATCAATGCCCTAATTCAACTGATCGGCCTGCCCAACTGGCTGAGTATGACGTTGGGGCGTAACCGGGTTACATCGGACAAGATTCTATAGATTTGGAGTCTCAAATGTACTATGTTACATATAGTACATTATTCTATTCCCCAGAGGGATAAACAAGTTCGGACGGGATGTTTGAGCAGCATACGCCTGATTGTTAAGACTCCTGAACCCGGTAGAAAGAACAAGCGTTGATGGTATTTCATTAACTCTGACGTGACGAGTTTGGCATTCTTTTTCTGAATCTGAACTCCAGTCTCAGAGTGAAAATGCCATTATAACGAATAGAGAATGCTGGGGGCGACTGAAATCACTTTCTATAAGGCCCCTCCTTCTAGTGCCAATTGTTAGATCCAAATCTGGCTAACAATATAGAATCTCAATATATTCGATTTTATGGATCAAATAATCAATAAACACATGTAATAATTGTAAACGGTAGAATGCTACAATTGAATTTGTACGTGTGAGGCCACCAACAACCTGTTTGACGTGTGAGATATAAAAATCAGATGTGATCATGAAGTTCTTGACACCGGGGGGTGCCAGGCAAAGGAACTCCGACGGTCAAGTCAGTTAATAGAAAGTAGGATGAGATCCAAGAGATTATGTAAAGACATGATAACGTTACAGTGACTTGGAGGTTTGGGCGCGGCGTGAAGATCGTAGGATAGCCAGAGCGTGGTGCTACGATGGTGGTGTTTTTCATTGGAGGGATCAGAGATGGAGAATCAGAGGAATATTGGTACCAACTATGGATAATATGAGAATATTGAGAGCTCTCTAGAGAGGAAATGGTCATGCCAAAGATCTTATAGAAGTTCAAGAGATCATCCCCCTTTAAGAGGGATGCTCCTAGTATATATAGGAATGGGGGAGTAAATGGGCTCTTAATGAGACAAAGTGAATGGTCAGTAGTTACACTCATTAATGAGGCCAGCTGTTGGACTCTACACCTGGTAGTATGAAAGGCCATGTGTTGATGGCCATAATGGAGCATTGATGGCCATAAAGGGAGCATTCCATGCTATGTATCCCCCTGGAGAGTTAATGTAGAGTGTAGCTAAAAGGTCAAGATTCACCCATTGGAAAATGACTCGTAGGCTGACCCGATCCGTAGCGCGACCCAAGCCATAAAGTACACCGACCCGTAGGATGACCTGGCCCGTGGAGCGGGGTTTACTGTAGAGTGGAGCGACCCATGGACTGGGCTGGCTCATAGAGTGGGTAGCATGTTGAATGGGCCTAGTGTAGAGTCAACTGAAGCTGAACCAAGGAAGTGGGCTGCCATGTTGAACCCATGTGAATGGGCCATGACATTGAACTCAACTATAGTATGACGTGGCATGGGGCCAGCTAACTCGTGTGGAGGGTAAAATGGTTAATATGGATTTTTACCCAAACAGTTTGTCCCCTACTCTTTAAGTTTATGGGTACTAACCTTAGAGAGTAGATCTAGTCGATTGCGAAGACCGTAAGATTGATTCACAACCTTGACCCAAACAAATTGCGTGAGAGTTGAAATGTTTGTAGGAATGACGTACCACATGGAACTACTTGAGGCCAGGGGTTGCTGGCTAAGCATCATGACTCGACAGAGAGTTGTATGTAGCATGTAAGAATGCTTGGCTCGACGTGAAGACATGCTAAGCCTTGGAAGGAATTCATGGCAGTCTAGAGGAACGACTTGTCACATAGGTAATATGATGAGTTGTTTCATGTGAAGGCTCGAATGCATGTAGTATGAAGACACGGCGTGAGGTTCGACTCGACGTATATCGTTTGGGAGTTATGGATGTCATGTGAACTCATGGAGTCAATAATGAGTCGTATGAATGTAATGACACTAGATCATACTATGAAGAGTGGGACTCGACATAGCGTTGTGTGGCATTCGTGGAATGCGTTGACTCGACTTGACATCGAGTACAAGAGTTTGACTAATGTGAGTCAAGCCTTTGAGGAGAAGAGGTACCAAGGCCTTTGCTTGTCTTGACTCGATGTTGAGTGAAGACAACACTGGAGTTTGCAAAGTGTCACATGCATATGTGATGGCTTGCACTCAACATGATGTCGAGTGCAGCTTCGTAGTCTTCTGTGACTAGCTACGACCTTGAATCGATTGGTAAGATGATGTTCAACTTGCACAATTGATGTTCTTAGGCAATCGTGAGTGCACTCAACATTGTGTCGAGTGAACCCTTGATGGGGGGTTTTCTCGAAGTACCTTCCTTAGCACGTGACATGATGTCGTATGGAGCTTCATAGTTGGATACGACTAGCTTTGGCTTTGATGCTCAACTTGCAAAGTTGAGGGAGTGCTAGGAACTAGAACTGCACTCAACATTGTGTCGAGTGAAGCCTGGAGAAGGTCTTTTGAGCGTGAGGCTCTTGACTCGACATGATGTCGAGTGAGACCATGGAGGTCTCTAACAATGTAGTTTGAATGTGGCAATTGGACTCGACATGATGTCGAGTGTAGCATTCTGAGCAATGTTTGTGACTTGGAACTAGGAAAGCATAGTTGATGTTTTTTTTTCCACTCGACATGATGTCGTGTGGTCTCAAAGTAGGGCCAATGATGGCCATATGGTATGTGTGCCTTGACTCGACTTGATGTCGAATGAAACCAAGGGCTATGCTTGACTCAACATGATGTCGAATGAAGACTTCATTGGAGATGCATAGGACCATTACATGTTCAAATGTTTTCATATGTTGCACTTGACATGATGTCATATGCAGCTTCAATGTCGAGTGCAATTAGTTGTGGCCTTGAGTTGGTCGTTTGAATGACGTTCAAGTTGCAAAGTTGATATGGTATAGGTGTTCGTACTGCACTCGACATGGTGTCAAGTAAAGTTTTGATGGAGAAGTTTTAGCTTGAATCAACATGATGTCGAATGAAGGAGTAGCTTCCATTGACTTAACATGACGTTGTATGGAACTGCTAGTATGAGGCTTATGGAGGTGTCCCAATACCTTGTGTGATTGACTCGACTTGAAGTCGAGTGAAGCTGAGAAGCAAAGTTGAACATGTTGTATGTGAGTATATGCACATCACTCGACATGGTGTCGAGTGGTCTTGATGTTGGGCACTTGATAGCAATGCATATAGTATGCCTTGACACAACATGATATCGAGTCCACCAGAGAATGAGGAATACTGTAGTTTGCATTTGGAGAAGACTTACATTTTCGTGTGATGTAGTTCACATGACATTAGGTCGAGTAAGACTTGGGTAGACTTGCAAAGCCTTGGAGATTATGTTGGTGAAGTTCACTCATTGTCAAGTTGAGCGAGGCTGTTTCGACTTGAGAAGCCCTATTTGGAGAGACATTGGTAGCGTGCACTCCACATCAAGTCGAGTGTAGCCTTATGGACCGGAGAAGTCCTTGTGGGAGTTAGTTTGGGAGTGTGCTGGAGTTTCCTCGACATTTAGTCGAGTGAAGCTTCTTGGAGTTTGAAAGCCTAAGGTTGGAGATCTTGACTCGACACTCTGTTGAGTGGAAATGGTATCCCCTGTGAGGGTATTCATGACTAAGGAGGAGAGGGTAGAGGAGCCAGTGGAGTTGAAGCATGCTGGCTCCAACACTTAGTATTTCTTCTTTTTGTTTTGTAATGATGAAATCTTTGACATATTGGTGTGTGTAGCCGTATTTTTTATTTTGATGACATGATAATGCCATTTTGTTGTAAGTATGACTAAGCCCCATGGGGGCATTCGTTTAATATATGATACGTAGTGTGAGGGGTTGAACCCTTGTAGCCTCAAGGAGGCATTGTTTGTTTAATCTTGTATGTCAAATACAAACGTAGAGTCGAATGCATGTGTAGAGCCATAGTCGACAATCTAGTAGCATGAAACAATTAAAAATGTTAGACGATAACCAATCAAGTATAATGAAATAATAATGACATAGAGTCAAGAAAAATGTCAAAAATACAACATAATAACACAATGTATCCCCCAAGCCTAAGTGTAGTGCCCAAATGGGTTATATGCTTAGGTTGAATGCAACTCGTTGAAGTATATCGAGCATGTAGAGTGCAATTGTAATCAGCCGGATGCTTGTTGATCCAATGCAACCAATGAGGTTATTAGCTGCAAAAGCTTGATACTACATGATGTAGCGTGATCAGCTATGATGGAAGATAGACAGGTGTAGAACCGTGCCATTCATCCCCCAGTAGAGTGTAGCTAACTTGTTGTGTCAAATGGAAGAGTTGCCAGGACAATTGCAAGAGAGAGAATGGTAAGGGTGGCCAATGGCAGAGCCATCGGTCTTTTGATGCTTAAGTCAGTACTTTTTGGATGAAATAAGCAAGCAAAAGAGAAGTAGAGCGAGTGAGACTCCCTATAGAGTTAAGGTGGTGGCTTGCAAAGCACCTGCATGATATGAGAGCTAGAAAAGCATACTAATGGCCTAAGCCTAAGTTATTCAACACTCAAAAACTCACAAACAAAGTTCAGAGTTTAAGTAGAGTTCAGAAATGATATAGCTTAAGGTAGATTGTATTTCGATGCTGTAGTGTGAGCACTCGATCTAGACAAAGGCCAATCGAGTGGGCGATGACTGTCACATATTGATCCCCTCCTTGGTGCCATAAAGTATGGCTCAGAGGAGTAGAAGTAGGTCCGCTTTTCGGACGACTGGAAGGGTCGCTTGGAGCATCGCTCCTCCGTGTGACTGTCGTTGGATGAGTGATGGCTGCAATGGAGCTCGCCTTCTTCTCATCTGATCTAGACCAAAGCTCGGGACAAGACGTCTTCCATGGTAGTGCAATTGAACTTAGTGAGTTCCTTATAGAGCTCACTATCAAGGACGAGTCCCTTTCTGAAGCCATCGATTGGAGTCTCCTGATTGCAGAATGGAATAGAGACCTTCTCCCAGTTGAAGCATCCGACGTAATCTCGGAGTGGCTCACCATGACGTTATAGGATGTGGTAGAGGTCTCTGGAGAGTTTCTCCAATTTCTTGCTGCTGGAAAACTACTCTAGGAAGGTGTCTATGAGCTGAGCGAAGTAGGAGATGGAGTTTTTTGGTAGATTGGTGTACCATCAGAGGGCTGGTCCGATCAAGCTAGACCCAAAACTTTTGTACATACATGCTTCACACTGTTCTCGTGATACGGTGGCAGTAAACATGCGTTGCTTGTGGGATTCAATGTGATTGTGGGATCTGTAGTGCCATAATAGAGTTTCATGTTAGGAAAGGAGAACTTCTTGGGCATCTCTACAAGGGCAATGGAGTCTACAAATGGAGAGTCGGCGTAGCTATGTGGTTAACTCTTCCTAAGCGGAGTAGGGACTCTGGGAATCTAATGGATCATCATAGCTTCCATTTCAGCCATCCTTTTTACCATTGTTAGTTCCATGGGAGTGGTGGCTGAAGAGAAGAGGTCTATACTATTGGTGATTGGAAGGGATGTTCCTTCACCCGACGTAGGATGTAGAGCCGGGTTGATAATACTAATGAAGGTTGGAAGGGGCTGGTAGACTGGACCCACCATGAATGGAAGTAGAGTGTAGAGTGGAGCCCAGATGTCATATGTAGACACCAGCTGGTAAGTCAGTAGCATGGTCAGCTAGAGGAACGGGTTCGACATAGCGTGCAATGCTAGGGACCCAGCCGACATAGCTTGGGACATAACGAGGTCAACCATAGAGCTAGTAAGAGCCGACATAGAGCCATCTATGATCAGCAGACTGGTGAGTGAAACGGACATAGATTCACTGATGACAGTAGACTGAAGGCATGGAGACTGAGAAGAGGTGCTTCCGGGTTCAGGAGTCATGATGGGTTGCATTGGAGGAATCGAAACTCGGAACTTGGAGTCTTGGGGTTGCTGCAATGTAGACTCCATGACTAAGATCCGCTGGATCTACTCCTGGACAGTACGATTCTCAAGGCGTAGAGCCATGTTCTCATCCTCCAAAGTCATGAAGCGATTAGAGTTCTCTTGGACCTGAACGGTCAGAGCAGCGATCTGAG
>WUAT03187846.1:0-11792 GCA_010015005.3 Ulmus americana | reverse complement strand
ACTTTCAACTAAATATATTACTGTTCTCAATACTCTATTTAGAATGTCCTATTTAGAATATTCGAGAATGACGAACCAAACGGAACCTATAGAACCGACTCCTCTATCAAATTGAGCTGCCTAATTATTATTATTTTTATTCAAGGAGCAACCTAATATAATTTATAAGCAATACACCGACTCCAAACACGCTGTTTGTATCGACCCACCCAAGCGGCATTCGCTGTCGTGCTTGACAAGGTCGACGGATCCAACGTGCTCCACGTGAACTCTTTCACAACCGCCTCACGAAAAGTTTATTGGAAAATTGCATATAAAATCCAATTGATTTCATGTTTTTCAAAATAGACCTCATACTTTTTATAATTATAAATTAGCTTTTTAAAATGAATTATAAATAAGTGTTTAATATTTGATGTTTTAATATTACTTTATATTTAATTTTAATTACAAAAAAGTTTATCTAAACTTTTATTGACAAATATGACAAAGAAGAAAATATCTCTATAAATTCGATTAATATTTTTCAAAACCGCCATTAAAAGATAACATCACTTTCTCTTTTTTGCTTAATTTAAAAAGATAATGTATAAATTTTTCTTTTGCTAGTAATAAAAAAAGAGTCTTCGATTTTCCAAACTTATATCGTAGCCGTTCATTACTGAGAGATGAGTCAATCTTGACCAATAATTAAAAAACCAAATACTATTTGATATTATGATAAATATAAGGATTTGTTTGCAAAAATAAAATCAACAGAGTCCTGATTTTCTATGCTTATATCGTAGCCGTCCATTATTGAGATAAGAATCAATCTCCACCGTCAAGCACTCTATAAGAAGATAAGCTCTATTGTTTGTTAACCATTCGATCAGCGCCTCTGCTTTTCCTCTCTTCCCCCAATATTCATCCTCCTCTTTTTCCTTGTTCATCAGATCTGTTCTCCAGGCCTTCTCTTCCCTGTTTTTGGTCTCCAAAATCGGATAGATCTGTTCCTGATCTACGATTTGATGGTGGTTTCGAGATGGAGAGGCGTTCTGGCGCTGTTCGATAACTGTTCTTGAGCCTTCGATCTAAGGTTTGTTTTCGATTTTATTTGCTATTTCGTTATTTCCCTCTTAGATCTGTTTTTCTTTTACGAATTTTGTGGTCGATTTTTTATGGATTTAATTTTTTATTTTTTCTATTTCCGTTCAGCTATCCTCATGTCAGATTGGATATCGATTCGTGGTCTCTGAGGCGATTTTTCACAAGATCGATGCCGAATCAAAGCAGATCTACTTTCTTGGAACAAAATATGGCTATGGAGTTGTATCAATTTTGTAGATATGCAGCTGTAAGAGTTATATAAGGATTGTTTTCGATTTTATTTCGTATATTCCGTTTTTTCTCCCTCTTAGATATGCTTTTCTTTAACGAGAATTTGGGGTCGATTTTATTATTGTTTTAATTTATTATTTTTCCAATTTCTTTCAGCTATCCTCATCTCAGATTGGATTTCGATTCGTTGTTTCTAAGGCGATTTTCCCCGAGATAGATGCCGAATCAAAGCAGATCTACTTCGTTGGAACAAAATATGGCTATGGAGTTGTATCAATTTTGTAGATCTGAAGCTGTAAGGCCTAATTTGGATTCCACATGTTCTGTATAATTGTAACGTTGATTGTTGAGATGCTTGGAGCTGGTCGTTCTGGCAACAGCCTGGCTCATATTTTTTCTCTCTTCCTTTTTCAGTTTTTGACTAAGGGGAAGGAGAGGGACAGAAAAACCAAGGAAGGGCGGAGTGAGAGATTGGTTGGTAGTGACGAACACCGCATGGTTGCGAAGCAACTCATCGAAATTACTGATAAGAGGTAACTGAATTGTTTATTGGTTTGTTTTGTTATGCCATATGCGAGTTTGTGATGTTTTTGATGATATTGATTTATATAATTTACTTTGACCAGTTGATTTTGCGTGAAGAACACATTATATTTTGAAGTCTTGTATATTTTGCTTAGTTTGCTATTTTAATGGAAGTCAGTCTCAGTTATATGTTGTATTGGTAATAGTCCCATCAGCACATGCTTATCAATGTATATAGATCACAAAGTATATATATGGTTTCTTCTTTATTATGCTATTTACAGCTTGTTTTTAAATACTACTCTCTAATTTTGCAGCTGATAAGGAGGGACTTGGAGTTGGAGGAATTAGAAAACTGATGGCTTATAAAGAGTTAAAAAGTAAGTAGAGTGTTCCTGATTTTAATTTGAAATTTTCTCAACCTCGTCCATTTCATGTATGCAGGGGATTCATGGGGCAATTCCTGATTTTTTAACTCCCCTTTTGTTTCTAACAAAAAAGACATATGTTCATGATTAATTTTTAAATATCTTCATATCAGGTGTTCTCTGGTTTTGTCTTCCTGCATGAGATTGCCATTTTGGAAAGGCTGTAGGTTTTCAGGTTAGACTTCTTTTAAAGTTGTACTTGCGGTACAATCCCTTAAATCTTGCTCATGTTTTTGTTATTTCTTTCCAGGTGTTGATTTATCATAGTGATGTTGAGTCAGCATCTGCAGCTAGGAATGCCTTAGATGAAAGAAGTATAACGAGGTACGCACTAATTCATTATGGGTGTTCTTAAAAATAGTCCCAACTTAATTGTTGTCAATTTCCTAACATGTTTCCAAGGGTTAGAATTATCCAACAGCCACTACCATACCAGCATCATGTTGAATGCTCTCAGACAATACACATTTTGTCATGGAAAGAGACTCTTAATGTTTCCTTAATGTTTCTCAAGTTGATCTTCTCAGAGTATCTTAACTTTTGACCATGGATTTTGCAATATCTTTGTGTTTGCAGGTTCCCTTGAAAAAGGAAAATGGTCAGATTGCTATGGTTCCCCTCTTCCAAAGTCAAGAAAACATTGTTGGGGAGGTATATTCAACATTGTTATAGAAGACTTTGCTTTGACTTCTTTTTGTAGGTATATCAAAATCAGATGTGTTTGTTAACTCTTGCAACTACCATGTTCAGGTTCAGGTTGTTATAGAGCCAGTGCAAGGGAAGAAGCTTCAACATAATGGTGTTAAGATTGAGCTTCTTGGTCAAATAGGTATGCTTCCATATCAAGCCTTCTTTTTGACATTTGGAAAGCTTGTTTTTGTACCTGCAATTATCTTTTCGTTGTTTCATAATTATGTAATTTTCTTTATTATGAATCTTTAAATTACAGTTGTATATGTGCTGATTATTTGTGAAGTCTTGTAATTCATGTTTCTCATCAAGGGTATAAAAGCGTCAGCATGCTATAAAGCTCTATCCCCCTATCTTGATTCTAATACCTGATAGTTGTTTAAAATAATTAATTTGTAAATCTTCACTGATTTTCCCCTCTATTGAAGTGCTGAAAATCCAATTGGAACGTTGAGATGGAAAGTGTTAAAGAGGTTATGTTTCTATGTGGAAAAATTGAAAACATGAGTAAAGGGCTATTATATCTGAATTGATTATTAACAATTGTGAGGTCAAATGTTTTTTCAAATACAAGTTATTTATGCTATAATCATGTTGAACCATGTGTGCTGACCTGAACTCTGGTGACACCTTTGCTTGCAAGACTCATTGATTCATAGGAACTTTCAGACGGCCATACACACTAAAATAATAAAATCACATTCACTTTTTCTTTTTCTGTTGTCACAAAAGGTCCTGTTCTTATAGATTAATTTACTTCATCTATCTTTGTAATGCACTCATTTTTCTGCAGTGAACTGAAAATATGTTTTTGCTAGTGAGATAGAAACTGGGGACAAATTACATTTTTTGGTGTAGTAAAAAAGCTGGAATTCTTAGATGATATATTAGGTAAGTCGAGGAATATGCTTGTGTAGATACTGCATTTCTCAATTAGAACAATGTTGAGTTTCTTATCTTTCGATTTAATTTTCTCCATTTTCCCTTTAATATTTCACCCATGTTAGCTTAATTTAGGTTTAGCTTGTCCTCTTCTTGAATGGTAGCAGCATTTTAGCTCTATGATTTATTCTCATTTGAGAAGGATTTGGTTTAAGTTTGTGTTTCATGTCCATAGTTAGGGCAATTAATATACCGTCTCCTCTGTTATACGGGATCATGGTGTTCTGACCATATGTTCTCACCTTTTCAGAGTTGTATTTTGACAGAGGCAACTTTTATGATTTTACATCTTTAGGTAAGTGCCTTAAAGCTTTATTCTTCATTTTTCTTGTTTCATGGTTTTTTTTTCCCCGAATTTTGCTATTCTTTTGAGCTTCTTGTCAATCAACAAGCTATAATCCTTCATATCTCGTGAAATGAGTTGGAACACAAGCACCAATTTTGCCTGCCAGATTTTGTTTACTAACTGATGTGACTACTTCCTGGACCCTTTTTTTTTTTGGGGTGGTGGAGCTGATGTTTGATGTGCAGTTAAGAATAAGCCACATCATTTGGCAAATGAAACCTGGTAGACAAAGTTGATAATTATAATACTACTTGTGCAAAGAATAGTTTACTTTCAAAATAAGTATTGTTGTCAGCTTCTGGTTCCAAACAGGTTCTAATTCCTCTTCTCTGCAGTGCGCGAACTTGATGTTCCTGGAGAGTTGTATGAGAAGAAAACATATCCCTTTGAGTTTTCTTCTGTTGAAATGCCATATGAGTCATACAATGGAGTTAATATAAGGCTTAGGTATGCTATTTGTTTACCTTTCACAGTGCTCAAGAGGTTTTATATTTTTGTTACAATATTGTTCGACTTATCTTTGCTTTATGAGGTGATATGAACCTTGAGACTGATTTCTTGCATTGTAGATTGTATCACCTTTGTTTTTCCATACAGGAATTGTTTTATAGGACCAGATTTACATCACCTTATAATCTTTTCATTATGGATGGTAGTGTAAATCTTAATAAAGTTTTATTTCCTTATAGCACCTCCTGTGGACTGTGTCCTTTTTTCACTTCTTGATGGACTTGGTATCTCAGCTGAGGTGTACAATACTTGTTCTTTTTGGCATGTTAAGTTTTTCTAGCCCATTGAGATCTAAAAGATTGTATTTTAGAAAAAGTTGGAAATCAAATTTATATTTCGGTTTAAGATAGTGAAATTAAAGTTCTTCACTCTAGCATTTCTGGTAAAATTGCAGGTACATATTGAAAGTGACAATTAGCCGAAACTTTATCAGCAACATTGTGGAGTCCCAGGATTTTGTGGTAATCCATTTGTTTCTGTAGACTATGTACTGAATTATGATCCTACAAGTGTTGCATATAAATTGCATGCTATTACCCTAGTGTTTTACCATCTATATATTTTTATGTTCTCATTTCCTTTCATACCGAGTATTTAGTTAAGTATATGTAGCATAATACATTAGAATCTCACAGGATAAGGATGCATATTTAGTCATAATACTGTCATTTGTGCAGATTAGAATACTCTATGACCCTGCAAAATTTAATTGGTTGAGGAACCTAATTTATTGAAATATATTCGATGAAAGACCTAAATACGTATTTGGAATAGTTTAGAGGCTTGAACCCGTGTTTTAACATTGTAACTTGTGATCTTGTTTTCTGTTGATGGAGGTCTAGATGTTGTACGACCATAAATAAAAGTTTCTTGTCTCTTGGACTATTGTTAAATGGTTTAGGATTTTAAATGTGGCCACTGTTCCATTGCATTTCAGTATGGACTCGATGATATGTTAAGAAAGCTAGGAGGTTGAATTTGGAGTGTTGCATATTTTAACGAACCACCTTCTCTGCAAGCATAAACCACCCAGATGGACCTAACTTGATTTGCTATGAGTGCAAATGTATATAATTGGAACAAATTAATTTATGCTAATTAGCTCAATCTTATTAAATTTCACTATGTTGATTTAAGGCATCGTAAAGATTTTATTTTATATTTTCATTTATATGGCTTATATTTTTGCCATCAGATCCGAAACTACACTCCACCCCCATCAATTAATAACTCAATTAAGGTAAGCACTCTGTTCTTTCCTTATGAATCCTCTGCTTTTTTCTTTAGATAATTTGGAAATGCTGAGAACGTACTGTCCTAACTAAAACTACGTTACTACTACAACAAATTGCCTGTTTTCTGCCCTTGTTGTAACAAGGTTAAGTTCAGTATCATCAATTGTTTGGTCTTTAGTGACCAAATCAATGTTCGCTCGGTTGGTGTTTTGATTTATGAGCATCTAGAAGCCATAGATAGGACTGCATATATCTCTCTTAATTATGGTTTATTAGCTGTTGTATTTCTCAACAAGATTGCGCTATTTGATTGGTCAGATTAACTGTGCACATGAAATTAATTCTTCATGCAGATGGAAGTTGGAATCGAGGATTGCCTACACATAGAGTTTGAGTATAGTAAAAGCAAGTATGTATAAGGCTCATGCTGATTTTGTTCCTGTTATAACAAGATTTTGACGTCCTCTAATTGGAGTTTAAAAATATAAAGGTATCACCTGAAGGATGTTATCCTTGGCAAAATATATTTTCTTCTCGTGAGAATCAAGCTTAAGAATATGGAGCTTGAGATCAGGCGGCGTGAATCAACTGGATCAGGGCCTAATACATATGTTGAAACCGAGACACTAGCAAAATTTGAGTTGATGGATGGTACTCCTGTGAGAGGTAAGGTTTTTCTATTCTGTTTACTTCCTTCAACATTTCATGTGACCGCCGTTATTTTGGTTTCCGAAGATTTGCAACATCACATGTTAGCTATTCATAGACTTGTATCTGGCTGCTTGCTCAATTCTGTGTACTTTTTAGATTACACATGAAGCCAACCTAGATAAAATGTACACTACACATTACATTGGAGGTTGTTAATTTATTGTTTACAACCTCCATCTCCATGTCCAAATAACTTCCATTTCAATAACAGAGAATTACAGTGGTAGAAAAAGAAAAAAGTTAAATTCCGGTATAATTATTTAGGGAAATATCATTTTGGTACGTGGGTTTCTATTTTTTTAAAAGGAACTGTGTCATTCACATAATACCTTTTTGATGTCTTATAATGTTTTAAAAACCTGTCTCGGAACCCATGCAAAGAGGCGCTGAATTAGCATTGAGGCTTAAGCATCATATGTTATATTTGAGGTTTATGCCTCGAATTAGTGAGGCACGTGCCTCAGAGACGTGGGTATTGAGCCTTAAGCCTATATAAGGACCATATTTGGTTGTGAGTTTTGGTGTCCGATTTGGGTTTTAACTTTTTGAATGGGCTTTCAAGCAGCCCACGTTTTGGGCTTCAAAAGTTAAATAAAGAGAAAATTACACCCTATATCCCATTTTCCCTAACTCATTACATTTGCACGCCCTTTTAAAAATCATTACATTCGTACCCCTTTTTTTGGTGTAAAATACATTTTTACCCCTCCATATTCAGGGTTATCTATCTCAGTCTCTAAATTTCTTTGTAATTAGAGTAAAATAGGTAAAAAAGTGGCACATTTGTAATGGATGTAAAACAAGGCTATAAATGTTTTGATGCCTCGTTTTAGGGGCATTCCTGTAGTTCCCCCTAAAATAAAAAAAATAAAAAAAAGAAATAATAAGTGGTCAGGTTAGGGATAATTTGCCGACTGATGTGTAGGAGGATGAAGATCCTAGTGATGAAGATGGGGATTGCATTTATAACGATGGATTTTTTCATTTCCGACTTATGAGTTATTATTTCTTTGTCTTAGAATTCAAATCAAGACTTTTAGAGTGGTTAGATTGTGAACTTGGTCATGATTCTAGACTTTATATGTTGCTTTTATGTGTGGTTTAAGACATATTATTGTTGTTTCTAACTTGATGATTATTGTTTGCAATTTATTGAGTTGTTAGCTACCTAGTTTGAGGATTAAGCCTCAATTCCCAACTTAAGATTTTAAAACTTCTTTTCTTATAAAATGAGAACTATAGATCTTAAGAAAATTCAATTAATGAGTAAAATGATCTTGGTAATCTAACTCCCCACAACCCAATCATCAAAACAAGTCTCATCCCTGTAAAAAATAACAATACTTGGGTTATTTTACTAGTCAAATTTCACTTTTATTTTGATTCAGGTCTTTTCTGTGTGTAATAGAATGAAAGGTAAGACAACTATTATTATGCGAACATTAGGACCCTTTTGAACAAGGGAAAAATAACATTTTACCCCCTAGATTTTCATGAAGTTACACTAATAATCCAGGGTTTTGGTGAATAACTGACAAAATTTTGTATTTTAAAAAAAGTGTAATCTTGAGCAACATGAACAAGTCTAAAATGCCCTTAGAATTAAGATTGAAAAACAGAGAATAAGATACTCTTGTATCCAAACACTATTTAAAAAGAAAAGGTTATAAATTTTTACTTTTGAGTATTTTGGTCAGCATGCGTTGACTCATAAGATCTTTATATATTTCTTAACACAAGATTTTTGGCAGTTATTTACCAAAGTTCAGGATTATTTGTGCAACTTCATGAAATTCCAAGGAGGTAAAATGTTATTTTCTCTTAAACCACATAAAACCCAAATGATAACGAGTAAAATGATTTGCATGAGTAATGCATCTAGTCAACCTTTAACATGATTTGCAACGACTTGAGTCTCCTTCAATCACTCAGAGGCTAATTAGAGTTGAGACTTGATAGAGATTTCCCCTAATTCAAAAAATATTAGATTTGATTTCTAACTGCTTCAAATTCATTAATCATACTCTAGTACATATTCTATTTGGTAAAGAATTTGAAAAGTGATATTGACTATTTGCGTAACCCTTAATATTTGGGTACCTGTTTTGATAGTTTGTGGGTCTGAGGCTCTGAGCCATTTGATCCTTGGCATTTAGATATTCAAAATACTCAAATTACTCCTTGGTATTTAGATACCTACATTCTTGTTTAATTTGGTGCATCTTTTGCCTCTGATATGTTGATCAAGAACAAATGGAGAAAATTATCTCGCTATCACAACCACCATTTCTTTTGCAGGAGAATCAATACCTATCAGACTATTCCTTAGTCCGTATGAACTTACCCCGACATATCGCAACATCAACAACAAATTCAGTGTCAAGTACTACTTAAATCTGGTTATGGTGGATGAAGAGGATCGACGATATTTCAAACAGCAAGAAATTACAGTGTACCGGCTACTCGAAAGTTGATGTAGTGAGGCTTGCAGCGTGGTGTGCTGCTTTGTTGTGATGGAATACCATTTTTGAAAGATTTTCTTCTTGTTTGGTGCCTTGAAGGATTAATTATGGCTTGATTTTTCTTGATTAACCAAAGCACTACAGAGAGCTCGCAACTTTGATCCTTGTTATTGGTTTCATACTTGTAGTTTTCCATTTGGTATAGCAGATGTTCTGAAGATCCAGATTTGTACACTATTTGATGTGATGCTTTATAGACCATTTTTTTTTTTTAGAGCTAGAGTAAAAAATTTATTTGCTAGATAATCTTACACTACCATTAACTATCCGGAACTACTATTTATTTAATCAACACAATCCAAAATTAGAGTGTTATCTTGCTAATTTTTAAAAGTGACATTGTCACTTCTACATATTTAACAGGAAAAATGTAACAAATTTCCAGCTATAAAACATATTTTATGATACTATGATTAATGAGTCTTTAAAATTTTTGTACCTGTCTACAAATTGATTTCATAAAAATTAAAGAGGAAAAGGGCCCATAATGTTCGATTATTTTACCCTTTAACTTTGATTAAAGTAATTTTAAGAGATACATTTGGTAAAATTTTCAAATCTCAAGATTTAATATGATATATATATATATATATAGAAGAAAGAACAAACTAAAAGAAAATTTGAGCACTTATTCCCAATAAATATGATTTTATTTGTTGGATAAATTACTGCTTGACCTGTGCTAAACTTGTATTAGAGTAATGCCAATAAGTTATTAGATGGAGAGTTTTTATTTTATTTTATTTTATAAGCTATTCAAAAGAGTTATGGATCGCTAGTGGTGTATATATAGGCGGCACGGCACAGCACGCAAAAAGTTGTGTCTTACGTGCTTTCGTGTCTTACTGTGCTTAGCCAATTTTGTATACGTGTCGTGCTGTGCAGTGCCCGATTAATAGAAGGTGAGCCCAGTAGGCCAATTTTGTATACGTGTCGTGCTCATTTTTGTATACATGTCGTGTCGTGCCGTGCTAAATAAAGTGAGCAAAAAAGCATGCCTAAAAAAGGGTTGAAAACATGTCGAAGACAAATATGACTAAAAATATGTTTGTTTCTTATAAATTGTGTAAAATATTATTATTAACTTATTTTTTTATTGGTATTATTAACTTACTAAATTATAGAGAATTTTAAATATATAGGAAAGTTAATATATATATATATATAACAAAAAGACTAATTGGCGCAAATACCCCATTTCATTTACTCGGATTGGCACTTTGCTCCCTTATTGATTTTTTTCGTCACTAAACTTCATCGTGTTACTATTTACTTGCATTTATACCCCTCCATATTACTGTTTACTGGCATTTTGTTCAAAAAAGTGCCCCCTGAGATTAGGGGTAATTTTTAAAGATAATGCTAGTAAATGGTAACATAAAGGGGTTTAGGGATGAAAAAAATCAATAAGGAGACGAAGTGTCAATTCGAGCAAACGAAATGAGGCATTTGCACCAATAAGTCTAACAAAAAATGGGGGTGTTCTTTTCGTGATTCAAACAATATTCTGGAGATTTGAAGATGATTGATATTCAAATCATGATTCAAACAAAATTACTAGAGAAAGTAGAGATATTGTAATTAAAATGATGTTCTTTTCGTGATTTGAATTATGATTCAAACAGAATTACTATAACTAAGATGATGTTCTTTCGTAATTTTTAAACTGATATTCTTTTCATGATATGAATTATGATGCAAACAGAATTATTGTAGCAAACATGAAAAGAACAACATGTTAATAATAATAGTATTCAAATCACTAAACATGATCATTGCTTAAATCACGAAAAGAACGAAGCCAATATAAGTTATAATAAAATTTAAATTTATTAAATAAATTAAAATGTTTACATATTTATAATTATAATTAATAACTGCCTCGTTGAAAATTTTACTAAGAAACGTGGAATAAAAACTTAGTAACAAAAACAGAGTACGGTAGTTTAACTACATCCCAATAGGTTGGTATTTATTCAAACTAACAATTATTTTTAAATTCCTAACTATTTTAAGAAATGTTGTTATACATTACACAAATTCTTAACTATTAAAGGAATTCTATACCATAAATCATTATTAATATATTGTGTATGTGTGTCGTGCTTACGTGTTATGTCTACGTGCCTACCATGTCGTTTCGTGCCTTGCTTGCGTCCTTGAAACTTAAGCTCAACACGACCCTATATATTGGGTCATGCTAACATGGTATGTATTTATGTCATGTCGTGCATTAGGGGTGTTCATAATTCTAAACAAACCGACGAAACCAAACCAAACCATACGGTTTGGTTCGGTTTTTTATGTTTAATTGGTTTGGTATGGAATTTTTTTTTCAATTTGGTTCGGTTCGGTTCGGTATGAATTTTTATGTTCATACCGAACCAAACTGAGCCAAACCAAACTGAGCCAATATTATTTATTATATTTTTAAATATTTATATATATATATATATATATATATATTAAAAGTATTTTTAGGTGTCAACTTTATTACCTTCACAATAATGATTTATTTAAGACAACAACTTGGTGGTATAATACTTACCGAATGTTCTTTACT
>WUAT03187735.1:258-11793 GCA_010015005.3 Ulmus americana | reverse complement strand
GAGAGAAAATATTTTATTAAAAAAATAATAGGGTGATAGAGAGAGGTAATATTTTATTAAAAAGATGATGGAGAAATGTAATATTTTATTTAAAACGTGGTAGAGAAAGATAATATTTTATTAAAAAAGTGATGGAGAGATGTAGTATTTTAGAAGTTTTTGAAATAGTGTAAGAAAATAGAGATGAGTGTTGAAAAATGGGTAACCAAATGGCCATCCTATTGTAAACAACAATAGGCTACTTTCGGTAAGCAACCAAACACATGGTTAATAAAAAGTGATGAAACCCCTACTAAAAAAGACTTATTAAAAAAAAAAATATTTCATCGGGCAAAAAGTAAAAAAATCAAATTCAAAATCAAAAGTCAAAAAAGGCAGCTTGTTTTCGTCAGTCATAAAAATAAAATAAAAAATAAAAAAGTTATAACTTTTTTGACTTCTAATTTTGGAATAATAACTTTTAAGATTATTGGGTATTGTAAATAGTCAAACTGTTTGGTATAGACTATTTAGAATATTAATTGGTTATTTAGAATACCTAACCAAATAAAGACTAGGAGGATGTTTGGTTCACGATTTGTCCAAAAAAAAAAAAAAAAAACATTATTACAATAGTAACTTCAAATGAGTGGGTTATATTTTTCATCATCTTTTTAATAAAATATTACTTCTTTATAATTTTCACTACCTTTTTAATAAAATATTATTTATTTCCATCACTTTTATAATAAAAATATTATTTTGTTATATTCTATTATTATTAAATTTCATAAACCTATCATTTTTTAAAAAAAAATTATTTAGAATATTTTTAATGAATTTTTTTTATTTATTTAGAATGTCAAATTTAGAAAGTTACAGAATTGCTAACTAAAGCCACCTAATTTTACTAAAGTTTTCTTTTTATGTGATTAAAATTCTTAAAAGTTCCTTTATGAATAGGACAAATTCAATAAATTAAGGCAGGAAAAAAATTCAATAAAAATCATGGCTTTTTGACGAAATTTTGATGCTACAACTCACCCCGCGCTAATCCAATGACTCAAGTTAGTATCAAGCCTTTTTCGTATTGAATGAAGTATTTAATAATGATAATTTGGAAATTTTACTATACACATTATGTATTAGTACAAATTTTATCAATAATTTTTTACTTACATAATATTTTTTTATAATTTTTGAATATATTATTCTTTAATGTAATATGAGTTTTCTTATTGAATATATAATCGATTCTTTACTGAGTGTTCAATTTAATACTTAAAAAATCTATACTTAAACTTTCGTAAGCGTAATTACAAAAATGCTTTCATTATTATTTATTTATTTTTATATAAAAAAAGCATTAAAACAAACTTTTAAAAATAAATTAAATCCTAAACCTCAAATGATTCATTTTTTTTTTATTCTCACATTTCTATCAGTGAACCATCAACCGACAATCACCCCTAACCTCCTTTGCAACTCAACACAAATATATATATATATTTCTTTTTTTTTTTCTTTAGAAAGCTCAAATCCAAATCAATAACCATAACTTCTTTTTTTTCTTAAACATTTCATTAAACATTTCAATTTTTTTTTCTTAAACTTATATATCTGCATAAAATTTTATAACGACTGGGTCAATATGGATATGAGAAATGCGACAATGAAGTTTTGTTTGGCTTTTTGGGCTACTGAATCTGAAGAGTGTGACAATGAAAGCTTTGTTTGGCGCGAGGTTGGGTTGGCAAGTGGGTCGGCCAACGACAGAGATGGGTTAACCAACGAAGGGGGTGGATCAACGAGTGATAAAGGGGGGCCGAAGATGGTGGGAAAAGAGATGAGTATGTGTGTAAAGGAGAAGAAGAGATTGAGGTGTTTTTTTTTTTTTAAATAATTTTCATTTATGTAATATTGTAATTTAAAAAGTATTGGGTACAATTAGCATTTCATAAATAAATAAGAAAACCAGTAATAGGTGTTTAGATGTAATTTCATCAAAATTTAGGATACTTGTAATGACTAAATTTACGTATAAACTTAATCGGGTTTTAGGTTTAATTAAGTTTGGTTTATTACAGGTAATCAAGGTTAAGAAAACAATAAGTCACACTCGGGAAATGCTTGAGCCAGATTGCCACGTCGACTCAGAAGGATACCTCAGCTCTACACTACCTAGTTTAAGTCGGTTCAAATTGGCTACTTTCTATGATATTTGTAATTATATTATATTTTAATTGTCCCCCAATTTGCCTATAAAAAGTGGAGCATTTATTGTAACATATATATGAAACTCTACTCAACTACTGAGAATTTCTCTCTCATATTTTTAAAAAGCTATTTAAGTCAATTTTGTCTTTAGGCCTATCATCTATCCATAATATGAGATTTTGTATTGTTAGAAACCGCCTTAACAATACTCAAATGAACCACTCTAAAATTTAAGGTTTAAAACGAATATCCGTGTAATTAGGGTACTTTTACGAATTTTCCATAGGAGTATTTGAGAATTTTTACTGTGGAAGCATCAGGCATTCGATTCTGTTCAATACAAGCAGTTGAGAAGTCTGTCTATTAGAAAATCACTCACCACTTGTCCCTACTCCCAACTTTTTTCTTTTCTTGCTTCGTTCAAACTCATGCTACTGACTCAAAACGTGGTGAGCTAAAGCAATCCTTTTTTGTTATAAGCAATTTCTTTCACAACAATATCCTCACTCAAAATGACCAGAATAACCTTTACTACCTATCTTTTATTTATCAATAGTTTTCCCATCTCATATACCTCTCTAATTTGTTGAGAAATGACTAAGGCTGTCTTGGTTATTTCCTGAATTTTGCACAACCAAATTCATTACCTGTCTACTTCACCTCCAACCAGGAGGTTGGAATGTAGTTCTCACTCTCTTGACACCTCTCCCGCCTAGTCCAACACATAGCCGTTGCTTTAAGATGTGGAAAATAGTTGCACCTGTACACTCAGACTTCAAAATGAGTATAAGTTCTAACAACTAGTTGGTAAGCCATTCTAGAAACCCAACAAAGAATTCCTCTACAAAGTCTCTATCTTTCTTAAATACACACTAGACTTATGATTGATTCCTAACTTTTCAGGCATTGAATATAACTTAACCACGAAATCCCAAGTCCCAAAAATTTGCATAAACTTTCAATTTAGCAAAGACTTGGAGATAGTGGAGATGAGATTTTTCATCTTAGCTTTCTTCATTCTTTACATCTTTTCTTATGCAGGTAATGTCTTTTGTTCTCGTATTCTCATTTGCATGAAATGGAACTTCTGTTTTATACTAAACTTTTGTGCTTGTTTTTGTGAATATTGCAGATGCATATGATCCTCTTGATCCAAATGGAAACATAACAATCAAATGGGATGTGATGTCTTGGACCGCAGATGGCTATGTGGTATGTCCGATGTTTCGTGTCATATTTCAATGAAATTAGCAATCTTTCTACAAATTGCAAAAGACTCAAAAACCTACTTGTGATCATCTACAGGCAGCTGTGACAATGAACAACTTTCAAATGTTCCGGCATATAATGACCCCCGGATGGACATTAGGATGGTCTTGGGCTAAAAAGGAAGTGATATGGTCAATAGTAGGAGCCCAAACAACCGAACAAGGCGACTGCTCCAAGTTCAAAGGCAATGTTCCTCATTGTTGTGAGAAAACCCCCACAGTGGTGGACATGTTGCCTGGTGTCCCTTACAACCAGCAATACACAAACTGTTGCAAAGGAGGAGTTTTATCTTCATGGGGTCAAGACCCTCAATCCTCTGTCTCAGCCTTTCAGGTCAGTGTTGGTTTAGCGGGCACTTCAAACAAGACAGTGAAACTTCCCAAGAACTTCACTTTGCTTGGTCCAGGACCTGGGTATACCTGTGGCCGGGCAAGAATTGTTCCCCCCACCACTTTTCTTACACCCGATCATCGCAGAAAGACTCAGGCTCTCAGTAAGTTCTCTTCCCTTATCAGAATTCTCTCAGGGTGAGTCTTATCTGATATAAAATGGCTAACACCTTGCATGATCATGTTTATGCAGTGACATGGAATGTGACCTGCACTTATTCGCAGCTTCTAGCGAGGAAAAACCCGAGCTGTTGTGTATCCCTCTCTTCTTTCTACAATGACACAATCACTCCTTGCCCCCATTGTGCTTGTGGTTGCCAGGACAAGAAAAATTGTGTTAAGTAAGTTTGTGTTCAGCTGCTTTCTCTTTTAAGATCTCTAACAAGTAGTACCATTAAGATAACTGAAACCACATGATGAACAATTTTGTTGCAGAACCGACTCAAAGATTCTTAAAACAGTGGGATTTAATACTCCTAAGAAGAACAGTGCCCCTCTTCTGCAATGCACTCACCATATGTGCCCGATTCGGATTCATTGGCATGTCAAAGTCAATTACAAGGACTATTGGAGAGCGAAAATTTCCATTACAAACTTCAACTATCGATTGAATTACACACTTTGGACTCTGGCAGTTCAGCATCCTAATCTTAACAATGTCACTCAAGTCTTCAGCTTTGATTACAAACCTCTTGTTCCCTATGAGGCCATAAGTGAGTTCCTCAAGAATTCCATTTTTTCAATTTTTTTTTTCTTCAAATAATAATAACAAAGCATGATAACAAATTATTCTGCAGATGATACTGGTATGTTCTATGGCTTGAAATTCTATAATGATCTATTGATGGAAGCTGGTCCAAGCGGGAACGTTCAGTCCGAGGTTCTTCTTCAGAAGGACCAGGACAGCTTTACTTTTAAGAATGGATGGGCGTTTCCTCGGAAGGTCTACTTCAATGGGGATGAATGCATGCTGCCTCCACCTGATGCATACCCATTTCTGCCCAATTCTGCTCATCAAAACCTTATTTCCTTCTCAGCTTTGATTTCTTCATTGCTTTTCCTGTTTATAGTTGTTCAGTGATTGGTTACCTAAACTTGGAATCTTTTGTTTTGCTACAAATTTTTGAAGATGGGGATACTTTTCTCAGCAACAATTTGATTTTGGTCCAAGTCTCTAAAGAACCAGATTTCAATAATGATGTTTGATCTTGTGAATAGAAAGAAAGAGAAAGAAGAACTGCACTTTGGGATTTTGTCAAAAATTTCATGGTTGTGAGTGATGTATTACCAATATAAGTAATTTCTTCTCTCTTCGATTTTTTTTTTTTTTTTTGTAAAAAATAGGAAGGAATTTAAAGAAATATAATACCCTACTGAATTCTGAAATGTACTGTTGTTTATGTTTCAATGAGATTTGATGAGAAAAGAAGAACAAAAATAATTATAACATTAATACATCAGTTTCAAATTCCTTGTCAATCATCCTAGTTATCTGTTCCATATACAACACCACAATCAGAACTTAGAAGTAACAAAATGGTAGTGAATTGACCCATCCATACATATATGTATATATGGTAGAAAAAATGAAGATAAGCGCTCCACCTGTGCCCAAAGAATTTCTTGCTTCATTCACCCAAGTTCATTAAAACTGCTCAGAATGGCTAATCTAGTTGGGAATTTCATAAAATGCATGCCATGGCAGGTTCACCTTAAGCATAAGCATATATGAATGCCAAGGTCAAAAGAGAAGATGTGATTATAGCAAGCAGAGAGGTATATCGCCGGGAACCAGAATTTGGTAACATTGGATAGGCATCAGGGGGTGGCATGACACAGTTATCACCGTTAAAATAGATTCTTCGAGGGAAAGCCCAACCCTTCTCAAAACTGAAAGTGTTTTGATCCTTACGGAATAATAGCTCCGACTGCACATTACCTTGCGGTCCAGCTTCCATGAGCAAATCATTGTAGAATTTAATTCCCCATAGCATGGCAGTATCATCTGTTTAAAGTCAGAATAAAAAATAATGACTTGGTATTACTAAAATGATGATAAATTAGATCATCAACGAAGTTTTGAGAAACTTACTTATTTCTCCATAAGGTGTCAAGGGTTTGAAGTTGAAACTGAAACTTTGGGTCAGATTGTCAAAGTTTGGGTGTTGGACAACCATGTTCCACTGTGTGTAATTCATCGCGTAGTTGAAGTTTGTTAGCGTCACTTTCACCCGCCAATACTCCTTGTAGTTTTGTTTAACATGCCAGTGAACTCGGACTGGGCACATATGGCTTGTACATTGTACCAGAGGAGTAATGTCATTGTTGTTCTTGGTAGAGCTTGAGACTACTGAAGCTAAATGTGGTGAATTTGCCCTGTTAACCACAAAAATTAGAAGAATATATATATAAAAAAAATACACTAGAAATATAAATTCTTAAAGTGAAAGGAGAAATCGATATTGTTCTAGATGAAAACTCACTCCACACAGCTTCCAGGCTGAGTCAGGTTACTTCTGCAGCCACATGAACACGTTGGGCAGGACACTATTGTGTCATTGTAGAATGATGAGAGTGAAACACAACAAGTTGGAGTTTTGTGAGCTAAAAATTGCGAATATGTGCATGTAACATTCCATGTCACTGCCAAAAAAAGAGAGGTAGATTAAACCTTAAATCTACGCAAAGTTTCACCGTCAAAACCAAGATGAAGATCAAAATTACGACATATAAAAATCTAAAGAATATTCATCATGATATCCATTAACTTACTCAAAGCTTGTGTGACTCTCCTTTTATCAGCAGTAATAAATTTACTAGGCCTAACAACTCTAGCAGGTCCACAAGTATAACCAGGCCCTGGAGCTTTCAAAGTGAAGTTTTTAGGCGCTCTCACTGTTTTATTGCTTGTTCCTGCCGCGCCAACACTTAGCTGGAACGAGCTAGCAGCATTGGGGGGATCTTGCACCCAAGAACTGAGTACTCCCCCTTTGCAGCAATTAGCAACCTGCTGATTGTATGGAGTTCCAGGCAATAAATCCACAATCGATGGGGTCTTCTTACAGCAATGTGGGATATTTCCTTTATACTTCGAACAATCTCCTTGTTCTGTAGTTTGGCCACCCAGCATGCTCCATATAACCTCCTTCTTTGCCCATGTCCATCCCACTGTCCACCCTGGTGCTTCAATGTGACGATACTTCTGGAAGTTGTAAAGTGTAACAACAGCCTGTTCATTCAACGAATGATCTTTATCAGATGTTTATCCAATACATGGATTAGATATAAGGTGAATTTGAATCATATGAAATTGATACTACCCTAATCAACAACAACAGTTTCAATAGTTGAGTTATTTATCAAAAGCAACATATATTGAAATTTGATAAATTATACACAAGTATCCGATTTGGAGGTTGAAGAGCTTTCCCAAAACATTAAAGATTTATTTCACTAGTAGCTATACAATCTAAAATATCAAAGGGAATCCACAATCATTTTCCACTACCATTAGTTGATTATATAGAGGAATAATACTTACAACATAGCCATCAGGAGTCCAGCTCATAATGTCCCATTTGATCGTAATATTCCCATTTGGGTCAAGAGCATCATAAGCTTCTGAAAAAAAAAAAAAAAAAAAGCCCATAAAAGTCCAATTCTTTTGTGATAAGTGAATAAAAAGTAGACGCGTTTGAAGTATGAATTAAGGAAGAAGAAAGTAAGAGAACATCGTGCACACATACAGAACTTTGATGATCTCAATGGAAAATTCATGGAAATCCTATTCTGTTTACTGATCTATCAGAGCTCCTAAAACAGAGTACAGCCTTGATTATTTATCCAAATATTTGAAATTTAAGGCTTTCCATTAACAATAAAATTTGTGGGAAAAAAAAAAAAGACAAAATTTTACTTAACCAATAAAATCTATAGAATACTGAAAGTGCCTCTTGGGTAACGTTGAAGAAGTGATCAAACACGAACACCCATAATAAACACCGTTCAACAAAACCCAAAGGGTCACAAAGACTCAACTTTTCGATTAACGAAAACAAAATTTCATTTTCTCGTTTACCCAACTCCGAAAAAAAACAAAACTATACGAAAATGAGACGCATTAGTCTCGAAAAGTAATCGAAACAGAGATGCCCGCTAGAACAAAAAAGGAACGAAGAAGAAGGGAAAGACTATACGAACCTGACGAAAGGAAGAAAGAGGAAGAAAGCAGGAAGGCGAAAGCCATTGTGGGTAAGAACAGAGAACCCATTTCCCGAAGAGAGGTTTGTTCTGCCCAGAATGTTTGTTTTCCTTTGTGGTTTGTTCTTTGGAGAGAGAGAGAGAGAGAGAGAGAGAGGGGAAATGACGCGGTGGAAATAGATAGTGTTTTGCTTAGAAATGAAGGGGAGTTTAAGCTAATAAGTGGAGTGGAGGACTTTAATCGAGCCCATTGTAAACGTATAATATAAGGTGCCACAATTAAATATGGAAAAAAAGACAAAAGTTAAGGAGAGAAAGTGAAGGAGGGAAATGGTGATCGGAAAATGGGAAATGCGACAGTTGTGAGGATCCTGTTCAAAGGCGACTTCTAGAAATTACCTACTAATGTTCTCTCGTTTTTGACTGGCCTTGCTTTTCATGTTTGAGTTCCCCAGTTTCACACTTGCACTTTCCCCCACACAATACTGCACGCCGTTTCATTCGCCCTTTTTTATATGGGGAAAATTACATCTAGGCACGCTCTATATAAATTTCTAGAGACTTTGCACGGCCGTGGTCTAAATAATTACGATAATTTTATATTTTGTAATATGATATAAAAAAAAATTATCACCAATGCAATGTTATATGATATAAATACATTCCATTTGGTTTAACAAAAAAACGATACATTCTATTTAGTTTAACAAAAAAACGATATATTCTATTTAATTATTAAAATATTATTAACTAATTTTTTAAATTTTAAATTAATTTAATTATTAATAATTTAATGATGCGCATAAATTTTTAATGTATTAATTAAAGAATTTTAATATTTTAATCTAAGATGTTATTTTATAGATTAATTGGCTTGAATGCCCCCTCAACTTTCACCGGTTTTGCACCTTGCCCTCTCAATTCCTAAAATGGTCAGTAAACCCCTCAAACTTTAGAAAATTAGGCACTTTGCCCCCTCACCGATTTTTTTTTTTTTTGAGTTTTTTTGGAGTCTATTTTGCACTTGGAACACTTTAAAAAAACTCAAAATGGCCTGTGAGAGGGTAAAGTGTCTAATTTTTTAAAGTTGGAGAGATTTACTAACCATTTTAGGAGTTGAAAGGGCAAGGTACAAAACCGGTGAAAGTTAATGGGGCATTGGAGCCAATTAATCTATTTGATATAATATTTGTGCATTGGAACACAATACTATAATATTATAATAATTATAATTTTTATAATAAATTTAAAAATGTCATTAACATATGCACTGTAAATAATCTAAAATTACGATGTATATAAACTTTTAGAGTTTGCTATTATAATTTATAGCGTCACTAATTTGTTGTAAAGGTTTTAGTTTGATCATTATTTTATTGATTTGATAATTTTTGACAATTTTATATAAATAATGATGCGTGATTATCATTTAATTGAATAATTAATTTTCGACAATTTATAACTATAAATAATTATATTTTGACATATTATATTTTCAAATACCATAAAATACCCTATATTTTTTAATATAACAAAAGGAACTCTCTTTTTGTAAAAATTACTCTTAAATATCCTAAATTGATTCAAAATTGATCAAACTTTTAAAAATTTCAAAAATACAATTTTATAGCTTGTAAAACGCCCAATTTTATGGCTTCAATTCTGCCAAATACACGTATGACAGACGATAGACAGTGAAAGGACAGCTCATTGTAGACGCGTGTGTGCATAAAGTTGGGTTTCATGTCCACGTGTCAATTTTCAAGTGGTTATCTATGTGGAAACTGCATTATGCTTGCTTGTATACAGTTGTAAACTCCACGTCCCAAAGTTTTTTTTTTTTTTGATAATTATATATTAGTATAAAAAAAAAACTCAAAATTAGGTCAACTGTTTACCCAAATTACTTCTAAGTACCCTAAACTCATTTATTTTTCAAATAGTACCAAAACTACTCTCGACTTTTAAATAAAAAGTAACTTATAAAATAAAAATTGTTTTGGAAATTTACTTCATGTGATATTTAGATTATTCTAGAATAATTAATACATAGATAAATTGGTTGAAGCTCTTCTAAATGTGTTCCTGACTAAAAAATAATTTTGAATCCCCGATTTTGAATAATGTTTTGATTTTAAAATAATTTTTAAAATTTTCTCTTCCACTACATGTTTTATTACAATTTTTACAACAATCGTTATTATTATTTTTATTAATATCTTAACTTGTTTCTCCATCAATTATCTCGTTCTTTGTCTTTCCAAACGGAAAAAATAAAATAGGATAATGATCAATTTAGTGTTTGGTTAATAATTTAAACGAACTATTCAAAATATGATTTAGTATCTATCTAATAGTGTGGTGGTTGACTTAACCGTTATCTGGACCGAGAACAACTCATTCAACGCTAGAATGTTCCAAAGCCGGGAAAAAGACTCTTTCTCCCCAAAAAATAGATGGTATCATGGACTACCTTTAAAATATCAATTGACTACACAAACCGTTAGAGGCAACATAACAAAACAATAACAAAGTATAGAAACAAAATGCTCGATCACATAAAAACAAAGCAATTGCGCTATGTTTTTTGGAATCGGGCTTAATTGAGCCAGTTTAATATGGCGCGATATGAAACATACTAAAGCTATTCATTTCAAATTGCACTATTAAAAACTAGATCGAGTGCTCGAAACTAGCCCTAAAATGGTGTGACTCCACCAAATCGATGGAATTGAGCCATCGTGCTACTCAATTAAATGGGGAGATTTAAAAATAAAACAACCATACCTCTTACGCAATTGGCTCAACTAAATTTTGTGCCTCGAGGGTGGGCTTCGCGCCGGAATGAGCACTTTGCTCTTTAACCGCATCGAAGGGTTAAGCTCGCTCATCCAGTTGCTAGGCAGCCTCAAATGGATTTGGTGGTTTGTGCGCGATAGATTTTCGTGCCATGGTTAGTGGTCGGAAAGTAAATAGTCACCGGAAAGTGGTTGGAGAAGATGAAGTCGTCGGGAGGGGCTTCGATTGAAAATTTGAAAAAAAAGGAAAGTATTTCCTTTTTTGGTAAATTGATTTCTTTATTTATTTATTTTTGTAAAAATATAAGTTTAAGGACCATTAAGGCCCCTAATGGTGGGCCTTAAAAAAAATAGTGGTCCAATCACTTAAATCACTTCCCAACATGGTCCAAATACTAATTTTTCTCTTGAAAGAACACTCATCTTGAAGCCATTGGTGGACTTAGCACATGCTAAGAGAGCTCTGCCTTCTGCCTTCTTCCTTCTGGATTTTTATTTTTATTTTTTTTTAGTTTTTTACATATAATTTATTTTACATTTTTCCTTTTCATGTAAAATTTATGCATTTCGCCCCCTCCCCCCCTAATTTTTTTTTTTTTTTTTTTATTTTAAAATATTTTTACCTCTTTTTTTTTTTTTTTTTTCTTCTCTTTTTAATTTTTTTTTTTTTTTTTTTTTTTTTT